>JAGDQP010042583.1:995-16501 GCA_022664845.1 Lepisma saccharinum
GCTCAAAACATCGAATGCCAAGTTGTCTGATGAAATAAATAGAAGATATAAAATGGCGTGGGGTTCGTTTGGATGACTATACTTAATTTTCAAAAGTAAACTACCAATGTGTCTGAAGCGTAAAGTTTATAATCAATGTGTCTTAAATGTGATTATATACGGCTGTGAAACTTGGACATTAAATGTGCAATCGACTCAAGGATTGAGTCACACAAAGAACAATGGACAGATGCATGCTAGGAATAGGCAGGAGGGACAGGAAGTAAAATGAATTGATGCGCGCATAAACAAAGGTAGAGGAAGTAATCAAGACTGCGAAGAAAATGAAGTGGTAATGTGCCGGTCACATAGCTAGACGAATAGATGGAAGGTGGATGACAAATGTACTACAATGGATTCCTAAATAAAAGAAGCGACCGAAACGACGCCCAAGTGCAAGATAAGTAGATGAAATCAAACGATTTTCAGGAGGTACATGGATGAAGTGAAGTCCTTTCGCGTCCCCCTATGGGATCGCGACCTGCCTATTAACCACTTCAGCGGGTGTTCTACCGGCTTTCACCTACCCTCACCTGAGTATATATAAATGAGTATAAAGGTCTTTGCAGACATATTCAAATGCATTAGAAGAGAATTCTTAGAAATTATTTAATACTTTGTTATAAGATTCTTAATTAAGAATTCATTTAATATTGTAATGGCGTTTGAAGTCAAGTATCTGTTAGCATCAAATCTTTCCTCTCAAAGTTAGTTAGTGATGGAAATATACCACAGATAACAGACGAGGTCAAGAGGGTGAAGTACGGAAACGCAACGAACTTCGAACACACGAGTGTCCTGTATTCTTAGGAAACCACGCAATTCAAACTCGCTCGAACTAGTTAACACTGTCCATGACTTTTCGACGAGTTTGCATTGCGCGTGTTCGACAACGTGAGCTCTAGGAAGCCAAAAGGTATTATATACTTGTGACACGAGCACGAGACTTCACTAGATGAAGGGACAAGGTCTTTTACGCGTCTTAACAGTCCGAGGTTTTATCCGGCCACCCGTCTGGGTAGACCGGCCCTGTCTGTCTATACAGTTACTCTTGGTACTAAATTACAACCAGAGTCGTGATATTCATTTCAAGACTTTGGCTTCTAAATTTCATTGCCAATCTTATTCAAAAGAAACGTCGCTCACTTTTCGTTCCCAAGAGCTCACTCAGTTTATTTTGGACTCCTGTAAATACTTAGTGTAATTAACCTGTATCTATCAACTACTGGGAATGTGGGAATAAATATAGATGTAGCAACAACTTCTGTCGACAGCTTTAATGAAGCTGAGATACCTTGAGCCATCTTTCCAGGGTTTGCGTATGAATTAAACCAGCATAGCGCCAATTAGCCTCCAAAAAGTTTGACCGCCCGACGATCGCCTATCGCATCAGAATCCTGTTACTCTAGGCGATCCTAGTCCACTACAATTACGTAACTAATAGTGTTGATGAGTCTAGTGTAATGGACTTTGATTTTGACACTGATGGTGACGTTGCCATGGAAATTGATGTAGAACAATTGTTCAATGATCATCGTGTCGATATTCGTGTGCAACAGTGGATGAAGGGTGAAATCATACCTAAGATGTATGATAAGGGAAAGCGCATGACTTTAAAATTGTAAGTGAACGACTAAAAATATATGCTAATTACTCCTTACATGGACGTGAAATTATCAAGTCATTGGTTACTTCAATTCGTGATCCGGAAGGGTACGTAACCAGTTTCATTCAGTTTGCCATGCAACATTTACTTCGCGATGTAGGCAATGCATCCAAACTAGAATTTACCATTCAAAGCGCGAAGTGTACAGTGGGAAAGCCAATATATATTCCATTTAAATTTCGTGCGCATATAACTGTAGACGCTATTTTACGAAAAATCGAAAATGTATTAAACTCCAATAAGGAATTTTTATTGGATGACAATGTTACATTTACAGTTGATATTATCGAGGACAAGGGGTGGATCTTAACAGCAAGTTATTGCGGTTTGCAGAATATGTGCAAAAGGATATTATACTTGTTGACAATGTTCCTGACTGTCTTCCACGAGTATTAGTATTAGGACAACTACGAGCAGATAAAGCATTTGATAGAGCTGCATATATGAAAACTCATCCGGAAAAATGGAGATCCAGCACAGCAGAATTATGCTATTATGCAAATGTAAATGTATGTAGTACAAGTGGTGGTAGTATAGACGATGTAGACAAGTTTCAAAAGTATTGGGAGAATAAGTATCAAATTATTGTTTTTAGCCGTGGCTCCAACACACGCGAGTATGAAAAAATCGATGCTGCACTAGCAGCTAATAAAAAATCTTTTTGAGGTATTAAGACAATCATTATGATATCATTAAGACAATTATGTCATTTTAAGGAAGTAAAGGGTATTGTGATCATTGTCTTACTTCCTTTATGGAACGTCGACATCACAAATGTCAATATATACACAATGTATGTACGTATGTACGCAATGTGAACTGTATCGTGTTGATTCAAAAAGCGCTGATGGAACAACAGTTTACTGTGGTAAGTATAATCGTTATTTTGTCAATCAGACATGTTTTAACAAGCATTTAACAAAAGCAAAAGTAAATCGATATGTGACCATGTGTAACTTTGCTCTCAGTGTGGTGCTAAAATCGATCGTCGTAGCAGAACGTTGAAACATATTTGTGGTGAACATTTTTGTAAACTGTGTGTAGAACATGTAAATGAAACACACGTGTGTTTTGTGAAAATAAGTATTGTAAAAAATAATGTACGTAATTTAGCTCTAAGTTTCATTCGATTCTCCAATCTCATTGAAGCTAGGACAAACGGGTTTTAATGTTTTTCGCATACTCACACAATTGCTGCGTGCGCAAAGGAAATTTTTGGGTCATGCTATCTTAAAGAAAATACAATTCCAATGATCCCTCCTTAGGCTTCCAATATAGTACGAATCAAAGTAAAGTAGCTAACAGTGGCTACGATATATGGTACTCAAACACAACATTAAGTTGCAAGCATGTCAAAATGATAAAGAGGCACAATTCATAAATTTCAGAGTCGATGGATATGATAAAAATACTCGTACTGCTTACGAATTTTACGGTTGTTACTATCATGGCCACAGTTGTATAACCCGATGTAGAGACTAATTAATATATAACGAAGGGCGCAGTTTAAACAGCCGATATGATGCAACGTTAAAACGTGAAGGATTTTTGAAGAACAGTTGGGATGTAAAAGTTGTATCTATTTGGGAATGTGAGTGAGAGAAACAAGTGAAAATGTCTCCTGACATTCAGAGTTATATCCATGATCATTGTTCTAACGTAAAAAACATTACAACCTGAGGACGTTTTTAAAGGCGGACGTGTGGAATGCTTTAAAACTTTATATGAATGAACAGAACAAGAGGTATGTGAGTACCTAAATTATACAAGTTTATATCCATGGGTTATGTCTAAATAAACACTCCCATTTGGGTGTGTAACAATCCATAAAGGAGATAACATGCCTGATTCGTAACAAGCAAATTCCATGGTACTGTAAGATTTTACCACCTAGCAATCTTGTAATTTCTCTTTTGCCTTATAATGCACACAACAAACTGTTGTTTGGTCTTTCTCGGACCTGTATGGATAATTTACATAAGGAAAAGTGCAATCACAATAACAAACAACGTGCAATCAAAGGCGTATTTTGCACATGCAAGCTCCATGCCTCATTAAAGTAAGGTGATGACATTCTGCATACTTATGAAATTTGATGTAATAGAGACTGTTCAAATCTTATGTTAACACGTTTCTGAAAATGAAACTTTAAGCCTCTGGGTTTCCAGATGACTGTCTAACCGGGAAAAGAAAAACAACAATATATTTCTGAATATAGCAAACATGAGGGAATTGAACTAGACTATGATAACATTCAGAGGAATGAAGGTTTAAGATACATTTCCAATATATTTTTAAACTCTTATTCAGTAAGTGGGGACAAAAAACTGACTTGCCGAAAACAAAAGTTACCAACAATACTTTGGAAATTAATGAGATTGCCTATTCATCTCACTTGGAATTGCAAAATGTTGTTCTTGTGGGTGATACGCTGGTTGTTTCATATCGCTACTTGGAAAACCAGAACTCACCAAACAAATTCACAAATGTAACAGTTGCTGCTTTCATATCTTCATGGGCCAGACTTACATTATACGAAACATGAAATGTCGTTGGTATTGACAGACTGCTATACTGTGATACTGATAGTATTATCTAGATTAGACGTCGAGATGAAACTCCTTTCCTTCCTATTGGTGATTATTTAGGACATTTAAAAATGAAATCAAACAAGGCTGTGAAATGCGAACTTTCATTTCTCTTTTTCCTAAACATTATGCGTATCGTGAGGTCGAGACAACTACAGGAAAAAATAATGATGTAATTAAAATACGTGGAATAACTGTTTCTCAACGTGCACGTAACCTAATAAACTTTGAGCTTATATGTAACTTAGTTACAGAAAAATGTGACAGTCAAGTAATTTTTACTCCAAATCATATTTTACGAAAACCTGATTTTCGTATCGTATGTAAACCACAAACTAAACGACATGCTGTTGTGCAGCAAACTAAGCGTCGTCGATTAGATCATTCTGGCACTTTAGACTATGGGACGTTACCTTATGGTCTTCGTTAATGAAAGCTTAGAATCTGTCCTAAAATTTCAACAGTAAGTTGTATAATACTATGTTACAATGACAAGTATTCTGTAAGTTAGATGACCAAATTGTGTAGAAAGAAATGTAAATCAAAATATTCTTTCTTTGAGTTGATGTTTTATTATCATCTATGTTTGCAATCAACAAAACAAAACTTGATGAACAACTTTTTGTGCACGTCACGTATTTTCTTCACGTATGAAGTTTGATTTTCCGAACGGTTTAATACTTTTCAGTAGATATGATTCCTGCAAGTCCTAACATTAGAAAAATGTACATGACAAAATTAATTTATTGTAAACGTTTTTTAGGAACAACAACAAAAATATTTTCTTGACTTGTTACAGTGTCTTCCACTATTTTGCACAAGAATACTTTTATCTTGTAGTGTTAGTATCACAAATAAAATTCTATTGCACTCCTTCATGGTTTTCCACCAAAACACTAATGAGAAAGTTCGACAGTTATGTTACCTTTCCATTAAAACTTTTATCCTAAGAGTTAGACAAACACAGTATACAAAAATATATTATACGAGTTGTTATAGTTGTCTTCACTGTTTTTGCATAAGTAAACTTTTATCGTGTAGTGTTAGTATCACAAATAACATTATTTTGTACTCCTTTGTTCTCCACCGAATTATTCATAACAGTCTTTCACAATTATGTTATCTAAAAACAATGATTTTTATTATAAAATTTACACAACAGTATACAAAAATATTTTATACAAGTTGACTGTTGTGCATCAGCTGACTTCAATATTTTATGACTTCAATTTTATTTTTGTTACAATGTAGCAAACAAATATTTTGTACCATTGAACTTTGTCTTGCAAATAAAAATGTGTCATTATTTTATATGGCTTCACTTGTTAAATAATTTGTTTCAGTTGTATGTAGTTACAATATTTTGTATCAGTTGTGTTTAGTACTCACAAAAAATATTGATCAATAGTTTATATCCCTTATGTGTAATAACAATATTTTCGTGAATCCGTTGGAATGTTTTACTCTGTATTTATCTTGATTACGCACAATATATAATTTCTTGTCCTATCAAACTGGTGCTTTTTTATTTCCATTCCTCACAAACAACATCTCAATGAACAGTGTTAGAACTTTTGTCCAATGAATGACTTATAGTTTGTCTACGTATTCTGCACTTCTAATCATTTCATTATGTTTTCAAAAAGTTCTGGAGTATAAATTCGTTGTCTGGGTGCGTCTCTATATATTTCTCGTAGATTTCATTGCATTTAGGCGCATATGCTAAGGTTTCCAGTACGTCCTGTTCCAAGGATTCCACCGACATGTGAATGCAGTCGTGAGCACCAGAGTCAATGTGAATGTGGTCAAAACAAGCACGACGGATTTGCTGATAATTTGCATTCCATTTTTGGATACTATACATTATGAAAACAGCACTAACTTCAACATTTGAATATTCACACAGGACCGCCATTGGAAAACTACATCCTAGAATCCTCGTTAAACATCTTTATGTACTTCATTGACCAATCACAACACAGAATACAACTTGTCCCTATCAGTCTCATGGCTATTGTCTCATAAAATCAAAAACGTTACACTCAAACGCAAGAGTTGAATCAACATTCACTTCATTTAGTACTTGACATCATTAGTTGCATTTCAATGAGTTCCTTTAAGTACAATAACACATACAACTTGACAAATACAGTTTTTATTAACTCAATCCCAGTTACCAATGCTTGGGAATAAATGACGTTATTCCTGATTATGACTAACCTATATTACAAGCAAAGATGTTGCTGCTTGTGATTTCTCTGGAAGACATTCACAGTCTTGTATCATATCTATAAAATAAAATGTTCTTACTTACGTAGTAATCAATATTTCAAAATCTCTGTACTTCAGTTACTATTATAGAAGTAATATTCACTTTGTTACGCCATAGGTGCCTAAAACATATACAACTCTGTTGTAGCCTAGTGACAAATCCAGTCTTCCATATTATTTTGTGGATTTGTTCAAAACGCAATGTACTCTTCGCTCCACAAATGACAAGTATTTTAATTCCATTACTCAACGTCTTCCAAAATATAAAATGGCTGATAAAGTACAAAATATAAGAAAACTCTAGTGAACAAGATCTGTCTGCAATAATCAACAATATCGTTCAACTGGACTCCATTTTTCAAGACATATATTATTTTAATTTGTAAGCAAAAAGATGATTTGAACTCCACGTTGTACTGTACTTCCTATTCTTACAGAGCTTACCAGCGTAATGCTCACAATACATACGACATGTTCCAAATATATGTATCTTACTGATACAAGTTGAGGCGTTTCATACAAGGAAATGACTCGTCGAGTATGATCAAGTTCGAGTTCACTGTTACTAATACTTACATGTCAGCATTGGTTACATTCCAAACGTCTACAAAATATGTCTAACACAACTATACAACCTATTCCGTATTGTATTAGATTCTCAACAGTAATACAGACATTTTAGAATAAGTAGGTGTATCAACTATTAGCATAGTAGTATTCAGAGGTACAAACACATACGTGTGTCAATCTAACTATACAACCTGTAGATGCCACTTTTTTCAAAAACGGTAAGCAGTTTTTTTATTACTTTGTACCATTTAGATCGTATTCCATTCATCAATGTTTCTTATTTTACCTAAATCACCCATCTTCACATATTCCTTATATTTTGTCACTTCTCAGAAAAAAACGGAAATGATTTTTTGCTTACTCTGTACCTTATTTTATAGTATTTACACAATATTTCATTGATGAATGTGTCTTTTTGGTCTTAGCCATCCATCTTGTCATATTCGTTATTTTTTACGTATTTGGTCACCTTTTCAGAAAAAACTGTAAGTACTTTTTCCTTTCCTTGTACTTTTATTTATAGTATTGAAATAATATTCGATTCATATAGCTCTCGTTATTCCTCTTACTCCAACAAACTGTATATTTTTGTCGTGTGTAATTGTTTGTTCTATCATTTATCATCATTGTCTGTTCATGATTCCTCTCTGGGCTCAAAAGAGAAAAAGAAATAAGATGCAAAACATATGCGTAATGTCTGCTAGGGTAGTGACGACTTACAGAAAACCATTTTATTTTTCATCTTCTTCCCTCGTGGAGTCTGAGTGTACTTCATTCCATTGCTTATGTTAAATCATATACGTGTTTCGCAAAACACCAAAAAGTGGGAGGAAGTATCATTCTTCCATGTGTGTATGTGCGTGTTCTTGCATATTGATATGTATCCGTTGTCTTCTTCGTAATTGCTTTCGCCATAGGGGGTATTTTCTCTGTGTATGTACTGAGTTTCATTTGCATAAAATAACTACCAGAACCTTTTAGTTCCACTGCAGGCTCCATCTTCTTTTGTTTTTTACATGTTTCTTGTCTTGTCTGTGTGTGTGTGTGTTTGTGTGTAAAATGACAGAAGAGGCTGACTAGCAGATCAAGAGAAAAACATGCATATTATTTTTCTGTTTGTCTTCTGCCATGTGGATCTTTTAACCGTTTTAGAATAATGTTTGACCGACTTGTGCGGATAACTTCGCTTAGTGAGGAGGACATCTGTTCGATATCCGCGTTTATCATGGAAAGTCAGTATATTCACAGAATATAAGCAAATAAAAAGATAAAATAATATAAATTCTTGTATAGTATACATACTACATTATATGGTTTAATTTACAATGTTCCTGACCTAATTTAATGTAATAATATGTTATTTAAAAATAAATAAGGTAATGAATTACTCTCATTCCGTTTTTAAGTGTACAAAAGTGTTAACTCACAGATATTGCAGTAATGAATTGACATAACTGTATAGTAATTTACAATAATAACTGGATCGTAACTTCTTATCAGCCATTAGTGTTGTTATTCATTGAACGCAGGCAATAGAGTTGGAGAACAAGTAATTAGTAGTATTTAATTGAGACTTGCAGTAAGTTATAGTGTGTTGTGGGCTATTCATTACATACAGGATGTAATTATGTCATTTTTATAGCAAAAATATGTGTTTTATTATAAAACACTAAACAATTGTCCAGTATAACCTATCATATACCAAAACAAGATATGTGTACTAGTATATACCGTATATAGCTAACATTCAAGAAGGTTAATCATGCGTATGAAGGAGTATCCTGAAAAGATAAGCAATTTGCAAGGTTTTACCGTCTTTTAGGCTCTTTCACTACTAATCTTTCACCATACTAAATGACACGCAAACAACTTCTGATGCAGACAATTTGTTTCAGCTTGCCCCTGATGTATGTGGAACCGCCATTTTTTGCATCTGTATTTTGCAAGGAAAGTGGTAGAAGCACTGGTCGAATCGAGAAGAGAATTCTGCATGATTTGTAAGTTGTATTGTTCTCTATTTTACTCAAGAATTTGTATTAATTAATGATATATCAGTAGAGTGCCCTACTCTCAGAACCTCAGAGAAAAATACTATATTTCGTTGTTTTCTTCATAAATCATCGGTGAAGGCATGAAGTGACGCATCTTGATTTCTGTGATTTTACAGGAGAGCGATTTAACGTTTTCCGTTCAGCACTATATCTTATTGCTTATTTGATATGGAGGTCTTCATATCTCCGAAACTAAAAAGACTTGAGGTACAAAACTTTGACAGGTGATAGAGTAGATTAGCAACGGATGGATGATGGTCATAACTAAAAAATGCATTTCGTCGAGTTACGCCAGTTCGCCCCTTCATCAGCGAAATATGTTTTGTGCACTACTAACAAACTCGTGCAAAAATTAAGTTTCTCTAACAAATGTATGATGCTGGAAACTTTTGTAAGACATTCAAAAAAAGATATTATAAAGCAGAATATAGAAAATAATATCTATATTAAAAACTCTTGTTTTCCTCGTTTATTTTCAAATTATCGGAAGATTTATAAATATGAACACATTTTTTGAAGTTCAAATAAATAAATGATTTAGCAACGAAAAGGTTTATTGAACGTTATTATAATACAACTTAGCACAACAGTTAAAATCTCATGTTTCATTAATTTTCTTAGGAATAGTATAAAATCAAACGTTTGCGCATATATAATTTGTTTCATAATGTTTATGCCTTATATTAACGTAGCACCAAATTAAATAAACCACATGTTTCATATATACAATGTAAACTATTTCCACGATTGCACAGAAATTGGAATCAAATATTTTAATGCATCTAGAATATTTCATACACATTAATTATATGAAACTTTAATACATCTAGAATACATTTCATCCTCATTAATTCTTGTCATCTTGTTGGATTTATCTTTAACAAATACATTTATCGATGCAGATAACAAATCGTGCATATTGAAGTATTTTCATATCCTAATATTAGCCATATATGTATTTTTCATACATGTATAAACCGCACACCTAACTCTTGATCAATTTTTGAAAACGAAAATATGCGGTTTATGCACAGGAGAATACAGTAATTATTATTATTTATCATTTCAGCTATCATAATTCCCAAGTTTTCAAGTCCAGAATAGCAGACAACTGATTGTCAGTATTGGCAGAACCACAAATTACAGAAGAAAAGAAACGAATGTTCAATATTGCTTTCATTTTCGATTGTATTCCAGTTCAAGAATCAAAATTGAGGAGTTTGTTACTAAACCCAGATAAGTTCACAAAGGAAAACTTTCAACATAATTTAATTAAAACAGGGTTACAAAGCTATTACACTTAACTTTATTATAAAAAGGCACAACCTTTTCAGTAGAAAAAATGCATTGTTTTTTTTTTCTTATTTCCTTTTGTAAGAAGAAATTCATCATTTTTGTGTTCTTGTTTGCAATTTAAAAACATGAACTACACCCATAGGTAGCCAGCCCTACAAGCACGTATTTTATGGGTACTTTTATCTCAAAAAGTGCTTTTTTTTTTGTGAACTTGACTTTAAAATATAGTAGTGGGTTTCATTAAGAATTTTTGCAAACGAAGTTTTCATTCTAAAAACCAGACAGCTTTTATTCTTTGTTACAGTATATCGAGATTATAGCTGTATACCTTTTACTTATGAATAGGAATAAGTGAATGTTATTATCGTCCGAAACGAGCTGGTGAGTTTCTAAGGACGGGACTTACAGTTTTTGGTAAAGTGGACTCCAAATCACTCCCGCCCAATGGCCTGGCGTGAAATGAAAGCGAGCGTGCTAACTTCTCGGCCATCTCCAAGTCCCTTATGAATGAGTTCGTACAATAAGAAAATGGGAAGCCATAACATTTTCTACTTTATATTTTGGTATCCATAATCTCCCATCTTAGACACATAAATGCTACAATTAAACTATTCTATTCGATGTTTACTACGATGTTAATCTTTTTATTTATTTTTTCTCAAACGTCAAGCTTTATTATCGTATAATGAACTTTAAAGCCACTCAAGATCATAAACCGTACCGAACTGAATTGTTTATGGTCTTTCACCACCAGCGGTTGAGGTCTAGATAGGGTAGGTGAGAGCATGATTTGAGAAATCGAGAAGGGCATAATTTCAACGGACCAGCCTGGCATAACCGTCTGGCTGCCAACCTGACTGGAGGAAAACACAAATCAAGATGACTCGCCGGTAGATTCGAAACCAGAACCTTTAAAAGAAGAAGCAAATACCTTCTCAATTGAATCGCTATTTGTTAAAAGGGTGTTAATCCAAAATAGTAAATTTTACAGGAGACACAAAAGCTGTTTTCCCTTTAGACTATCCTATTAAATTAACTGCTTTTGTGTTACTCGGTAATTTAAGTTCCAACTTACAATACTGAAGTGTTTCTTTTAAAATTTAATTTAAATTAACTGCTGTAAAAGCAATTTAAAGTCCTGGACATGCAATTTAACAAATAAGTGTTTTCAGAAGGAAAATACTTTTAGTTATTTAGAGAAAAATGAACAATATGTTTCTGAAAGGTAGGTATTTTTTCATATAAAAGATATTAAATGTGACTACATTCATCTAATACCTATTTATAAAAGATTAACAATATTTGGATAATATTTTCCACCACAAGTTATTTTCATATTAATTTTTTTGGTGGAGTATTTCCCATCATTCTTGGAGACAGTGTTCAAACTGTGCATAAAATACCTTACAAGTTTCTTCAATGTAGGGAAGTGTCTTCATGATATCATCAACCTTTTGCTTTTTTGAGAGTTACTTTGCCTCCCGGATTGGCTATTGCATTAGGAAGTTCCACATGTGAAGGTGACTCGTGTAGCAAGACGAAGGTGTGAGTCGTGAGTCCATTGGTGAATGGCAACGCAGTAACATTCTGGACACTTTTCTTCATAAATGAAGTTATACAAATTTGATTTTAAAAAATCACCTTCTTATCCCTATCCGCATTTGCAGTTTGCAAGAACACGGGACTTTTCTTATAATACGTCTGCCACCAATCTTTGAACTTATAAATAGGTAGGTACGAAGTCCTGATCCACTTCAACAACACTGAATTTACAAGTGTGTTCTTTTAATTATCTCAGTGTGAGCAATCTAGCAAATTTGCACTTCTTTGTGTTGTTTGTTAAAAGGACTGATGTTCTGAACTTATGACCTTTTAACAAATAACGCAATATTTAAGGCTGTGTAAGTCCTGCATACGGAGTACGCATATGAGTTCTTTTATCATAGATTGCTGCATCTATCCTTAAAGAATCCATTTCACAAAAACAAAATAAAAACTATGACTTACACCCTTTTAACAAATGGCAATTCAGTTAATCTACATGGAAATAGTATTGATTAAAATAATATATCGATGCACAGTGGTCCAGGAATCCAATCTAGCTAGAAAAAAATATTTGTACTTGGGAAGATGGTGCATTGTATGACCAACGGTACGTTAAACTGTCAATGCAATGTGTTTGAACAAGTTACGAATAAAAATAACCAACAAAAGGGAAAATAAAGAATGTCAAATGTTAGCAATAATATAAGCACAAAACAAGCACTTCTTATGCGTCTTCAGTAGAGTCATAGAAAAAGTGTATGTAGATGTACAGAATAAAACCAGAATCGCTATCAGTATCATTATGTTTCTAATCATTTTCTTCATGGGATTCATCGGAATCACTACTTCATGCGCTGTCTTTCGGGATGTTCTATTTGTCAAGCTTGAAACTTTCTTGGGTAATGAGGCTTTATTCGCTGGGCAAAATTCTCTTTGAGCTGATTAAAGAATCTGATTAAATGAGTAGCCTATAGATAAGGTCTCTCATGTTTTCTTTCTCGAAATTTCGCAGTGTGACTTTCATGTTATTGATTACATTCTTTATATCTCGCCTCTAAAGCTCCTTCGGACAATTGAAGACCTCGCTGCAAATATCGGTCAAGTGGAAAAATGAAAATGGAAAGAGGAAACAAAAAACTATATGTTGGCTGTTTTCTAACGAGAATAAATGAAGCAGTCAAATAGTTCATAATAATAGGGAAGCTGTTTCAAATGGATAAGACTGATTATTTCACCCAAAGCCATACTTTCAAATATCCTATGGAAGTAAAATGAAATCTTGAGAAACTAAAATGGACTTGACTTATTCTTGTAGCGGGGTCTTCAATTCCTCAATCGAAAATATTGCTGATTCGAATATTATTGCTCCATGTACCAGGCTCTTATGAGCAGTCACGGGCATGCAATAACAGTTCTAATAGTTGGCACATAACTTGGCGGTTTCATTAGTGCGTCCACTTACATTTCAGTTGTGTACAAAAGTTTCACATCGCTTTTTGATACTCGTTGAATTTTTATTTTTAACATTTAGATATCTTGTGGCTCAGGTCATGATAGGGTAGGGGAAGAGACGTGGGACGGAGTCGAACAGAATATACCATTCCAGTATTTGCCTGGTATGACTGAGGGAAAAGCCTGGAAAAACTCAGTGAGGATGGTCGACAGCTGGTATCGAAGCCAGGACCTTCTGAAAAATCTTGATACTTGTAATAACACTCTCAATACAGTTCCTTACATTACATTGTTTAACAATGCACTTTTTTTTGTCAGAATGATGTCTTTCATGGTGAAGTTCATGGTATGTCTGATATAATTGCTGAACGATTTTCACTAACAATACTGCACAAAAACAAACACAAGTCCTTAAGGAGCAGATTTGAGCACGTAAATTATGAGTGTCAAAAGAGATTTGGAATGCGGCAATGAAAACATGTGAAACTCAATGCGAATACAATCGAATATCAATTTTGCAGTTCTATTATTTTCACAAATTTGAGTACATGTGGACTATAAAATTTTGTAATTAGCTTGATTTAAAGGACACTTTCCAGCAGGCATTATTGCCAACGTAATACTTACAAATATAAACTACATGTCGTCGCGTGAGAATTCTTTTATTCTATGTCGTCGTGATTTTTTATGACAGAATAAAACAATTCTCACGCGACGATGTATCAGATACTGTAATGAGCAAAATATTGTTCAATTAGTATGTAATGCCTGCTGCAGAAAAGTATATTGGCATCGCATACAGTTAATCACACCGTTTTTCGCCTCTGATCAATACTATACGTTGTTTACCTTGCACCCTATTCACCTGTACCGTGAAAATTTTTGGACGCAAAATACGAAATAAATAATTTTTAATTTTGTGGAGTTAGATTTGATTCCTGGACCACTGAATAACGAAGCATAAAATAACAAGACGTATTTGTCCTGGCTTAGCTCAAGATACTATTATCGCTGTTTATTTTTTGTGTTTGACGTGAGTAAAACCAGGGAAAACCTCGGTAAGATTTTTTAATCCGAATTTATTTATGACCTTTGGGCATCTATGCCTCAGACCTGGATAGAGTAGGGAAAAGGATGCGGGAAGGAGTCTGGCAGGGCCTAAGTTGAAGGTATCAGTCCGTAATTTCCCCGCTATGACTAACAAGGAACATCCGCGAAGTAATGCACACCAATTTTCACGAAATTTGGCAGGTACACAGTAAAAAATAGTTGTGTTAATTCAACACAATGCGGTGTCCCAGCGTGACTACCACTTTTGTGTGTTAAATCAACACAACACACGGTGTTGATTTCGGTACTGTGAAAAAAATACGGCTGCAGGTAGATTTGAACATGGGTTGCACATTTAGAAGTCGAGCGTCCTACCTACTTTGCTAAATCGTCAGACGGAAAGAGCAGAAGATTGAAACAATATAGAAGGTAAAAAAATGTTGCTGAACCCCAAACACAAACCAAGTTACTCTCACGATTTATGCCATGATTTAATCACTTTTCCATTGGTCAGTTAGGGATCACAATCTACATTTATGGAGAATATGTTCCATTTCTATGAAAGCAAGCACAGCATTTGACATGTTGTTACGATAAGCAGTAATGCTGCTCAAGTGTTTGGCTTTCGCCATCTTGCTTGCTTTCATAGAAATAGAATATTCCCAATGAATGGGAATTCTGGTTCTCGATTGACAAATAGGAAGTGATTAAACCATGGGATAAGTGGTGCAAGTAACTTAGTTTGTTTTGGGGGTTGAGCAACATATATTTGATCCCCTACACTGTTTAAATCTATAGTGTACTCGTTTAATTCAAATGTTGTTCAGTAAATATCGTTTGCATCTAGTGTCTATTCTGTCTGACGATTTAGCCACGTCGGTAAGACGCTCGACTTCTAACTGAGCAACCCAAGTTCAAATCTCACTGCAGCCGTAACTTTTTTTTCGCAGTACCAAAATCTACACCGTGTGTTGTGTT
>JAGDQP010042585.1:0-16499 GCA_022664845.1 Lepisma saccharinum
AAATATTATATGGAGTGTTGATTCATAATGTTTCTTAAGTCATTACACTTAAGAAGAAGTTGCTTAAACTTCAATTAAATTGGTCATTGTTAAAAAGGAATATGTGCCAAGTATTTTAAATGGTAGAGATTTATTTTTACAATGACCGATTCAATTGTTTAGCAAAGTCTTCATTTCATGTTCTTTGGAGAATCCTGGGAAAGCATTAGTAATCAAAGCGGCTCGAAGATTCGAATTAAGGATCTGAATGATTGGTGAGCAAGTTCGTAATGCAAAACCAAGTGGAGCGTTAAAATATTACGATGTGCTATCTATTGAAAACGTTGTTTTTACTATTAACCGAATGAAAAACCAGAGTTGAAAAACATTCTAAGCATCGTGGACTAATACGCAATCAGTAATCATCGACAATACGTATATAAACTGATTCTAACATTGTTGCTTCTAGAAGCCAAGGGATATAAGGGACATTGGTAAATACCTAAACCAAGTTCAAGCTAATATTTTATATATAACTCGAAAAAAGGTCAGGTTAGGTTATGTATCTTTATACTTTCGTTGCTTTCTTTCAAAATTAATTTCTATCTGTTTGTGCGAACCAGGTCTTGCCTAACTTCCGCTAACCTATGCTCACTAAAAATACAAGAAAACAATTATGTGAACACATCGTGACACATTTTGACAAAATGGGTACTGGAGCACAGGATTAATCCTTGGAAGGGATACACAAAAGCTGTGGTAAGTGAAAAATTTAACGCAAATTCTACGACTCCTCTAAGTTTGTAAAGTTTACTCGAATTCCCAGAAGTCAGATACGCCAAACGTACGGAAACCCATTGGTCAAATTAAGAGGGGGGATGAGGGGAAATTCGCCCTGGGAGTCTATATTTGGGAACACGTATAATGCATAATATTCATTTTATCGCATTATTTTCATAGCAACAACATATTATCCCCCTGTAAAAAATACCTTAATTCGCACACTGTGGCAACTTTAAAAAGTTTTTTCCAGGTTTGTCCTCAATAAACACCGGGATCATTCCATCAACTTAGGCCCTGGCCGCATTCTTCCAGTACCGAATGTTCGTAGCTTGGACATGAATGCTTGTATGTCTAACTTTAACTTAATTCTAAGAGTGTAGTCTATACAGGTTAAAAAGATATATCAAATTAAACAAGTAAAACCCGCTTAGGGTGAACAAAGTTCAAAACAAGTTCTAGAGTGTTGGCTTAGCATTCGGAAAGTCCTGGGATCAATTCCAGCGGCCGACCATTCTAACTAAGGTTTCCCAACTTTTTCCTCACACGTACTAATCAAGCCTATCTATCTCGTGGTTCTCTAAGTGATGGTGACTGACTCAAATTTTCTTCCTACAAATGGAGGAATATCCTGGCGTGTCATGTTTTGGCGCATAATTCTAATGTCGTTTTGGTTGTCTAAGTATTAGGCGTACAGTGAAACAATTCTCCTGGGGGAAGGAACTATTATTTCTTCTAACTCCAAACACTACTTTCTTTTGTAAGTGGCTGTACAGTACATGATCCTTTCAAGGTCCGAAATTTCTTTCTACAAAATATATGTTTTGCGTCGCATGGATTTCAAGCTAAAAAGATTATATGGAACTTTGTCAATGTCACTTGTAAGTCTTCTAGACTCTTCATTTTATAACGTTTTAATTCTATTTTCTCTTTTGTTCGATTTATAAAATGTGTTTGTAAGCAGAACGCTTAACTTGTACTTGGATCCCTGGTAGGCAAGTGTTCGTGATCATTGCTGGTTCGTAATCTTCGGGATCGGTATCCCATGGAGATACAAGTGTACTTTAAATTACAAGTCCCATCACTAGAATGTCTTTATGCGATTGAACGGAATGCCAAACCACAATCGGCTAACTTTGTGCAGGGACC
Organism: Lepisma saccharinum; assembly: GCA_022664845.1. Classification (NCBI taxonomy): domain Eukaryota; kingdom Metazoa; phylum Arthropoda; class Insecta; order Zygentoma; family Lepismatidae; genus Lepisma; species Lepisma saccharinum. Next base: position 1,909 of record JAGDQP010042585.1, read on the forward strand.
ATCGAGTCATAGGTGAGCCGCTGCCTAGAACATTGATCATTACTTTTTCCGTATAATAAAATATGGTTAATAACTTATTTCACCACGAGTACAATGTACACAGGGAAGCCGTGATGAATTGTTATAAGGAGCTTTCTGTTTTTTTTACCAACAGAATGATATCTAGAAAAGGTACTCTTAGCGATGACGTACCTCAGCGACTACTCTTTATGGGAAGGTTGTGAGCAGAAATGTATTCTAAATTATATCCAAACCTTCCTCTCTGGGGGAGCTGAAAAATGGTCACCGGCGACCAAGTTCTAAACTTGATCCGGTCTGGGAAACATAATTTACTGGGAATTTTGGCGTCGTATTTTTCGTGATCTGGGAGTAACATCTTTGGTTCTGTCACAACTGCAACTCTGTTCACGTGGAAGGAAATAATAATATGTTTGGTCCTCTGGGTTACCGGATCTAAATCGGATCAGGCCTGGTCTGTAGCCTAGACCCGGTGACCCTTTCAGCTCTGTTCTGTGATGACTTGAAACATCACATATGAGTCAGTGCTGAAGTCTATTGTAATTCTACGGTAATTCCTTGTTTATATAATAATGGTGAAAATACTGTGTATACACATTGTAACAGTAAATAATAATAATTGAGAGGCCATAGCTTCGTTTGTAGAGCGTTGGATTAGCACTCGGAAGAAACTGGGAGAGATTCTAGCATCCGCCCATCCTGACTGAGGTTTTACCAGAGTATTTCCTCAGTCACATCAGGCAAATGCCGGGATGGTACCTTCAAATAACATCCTGGCCAACATCTTCTTCCTACAATGTTTCAGCCTGTACCAAGGTTGCCTAAAGAACATAAATACTGTTTTAAAAACCTAAGTAAATAATAATAGCTTTTATTTCCACTCTATTGTTGTTTTTTTAATGGACTTTTGAGATTAAGAAAGATTTGTAAGAAAGCAGCTGAGATACAAGTAAAAGAAAATGTTCAAATTTAAGCCTTATAAAATTTTCGAGATGTAGGAAGTTTGCTGAGCATAACATAGTTTTGAAGGTACCGTTAAAAATCTTGGAAAAACCTCAATCAGCATGCCCAGTTGCTAGAATCGATCCAAGCACAGCTTACAATTTTGAACGATAGAAATGTGAACTATTCAGTATTTTTTATTATGCATTTGCATTATATTTCCTTAGATTTTTTCAGTTCCCGTACTTAGAAATTATATATTTTTTCGGTCCAAAATTTTGAAGCTTGCTATACTTCTGCTGGTTAGGACAAATTTTTATGGTTTCATGGCTGGCGAGGAAAAATGTAAATTTTGGGACCATGTTAGTAACTAATGACTTCGGCCCTTCTTTAATCCATTAGCTGTTAAGTCTCTAAAATCCACAAACATACATCTATGCCCCCATCGGGAGTCAAACCCCGACCTTCGAGTCGCTGGCCTAACATCTTAGACCGCACGGCTACCCGGTCGGCTTATGGCTGATGATTAAAGGGACCGTTCTTGGTGAGGGAATAAATCCGCGAAGGTGAATCGATCTGAGCGCCCACTAACAAGAAAATGTTGAAGAAATTATCAAAAATGAATTCGTTTTTATTGCTCCGAATACATTCCATACGAAAAGTCCATTCTGAAGTGGTACGTTTGCAAAAGTAGATTATAACCTACTGTATGTTTTGAGATCGAATATTTCTTGTTTCCTATCACCCGCGCTATAGTCGCTAGTATCGGGTGGTCTATAGTTATTCGCTAGAATTTCTTAGTTTTCGTACTTAATTTTTTATTTCGGTGGTGCAAAGTCTTCCAACTTACATCATCGCGCAATGGGAATGGTGTCCACTGTTCTCATGAATACACCCCCCTGTCGTAGGCGTATCGTGCTTCAGGTAAAGTTTAATAAAGTCGACCGAAGGGAAAAGAAAGTGGATGTTTTATGGCGGTACAACACCACAACGAGACAAGAGGAAATAACAAAGTTTTAATTTAGATTGATTTATTTATAAAACTTTTAGTAGAAAAGGGTTATTATCAACCCGGTGCTTTTTTCTGTCCCGGTAGCACCGCTATCGTGCTATGGAAGTTTTCCATACATGGTTGGGACGGGGGTGTTCTCGAGGATTTCAGGATGACACCCCTACAGGGTGGTCTGGCGGAATCACTGATTTGTATACCCTACCTGGGATCGACTTTGGGATCTCTTCATTACAAGATGACAAGGTTCTTTCACCGCGGACATATATTTCAAAGAACGTGATTATTACAGCATGTAAAAGTAAGAGACATGTAATTCATAATTTGTACAATAAACACTGAACTAAAAATGCACTCATCAAACTACCAACAAAAGAATAATAAGCTTTATCAGTATGTTACACGTTCTTCCTTTCTTCTCAATAAATAAAACAAGAGTGCAGGAGTTGGAAACTAGGTAATCTTCGCAGCAGCACACGTAGGATATTTTCAGAGACATGTGCTGCACGGAACGGTTTTTTGCTCCGAATATAATCGCTGAGTGGTAACATCTCGCATGATGTAGTGATCCATTAATATTTACGTGAGAAGCACATGAAAACGTGCTGTGGTGGAGAATAAATCTCACGTTCATTCATGTAATTTTCAAATGCTTTGGCCATCTTTCACATTTCAACTAGATTTTAAGTTAAAAAAAACATCTGTCCTGCTTTTAAGAACATTTATTATATTTAACTTTACGAAAAAGGACTTCAGTGACTCTTGAAGATTGATAATATGGCGAAAAAATTCCAGACATGATTGCTCTCACGCAAAGGTCTTGAGAGATTCTGTGGTTTAGAAGGTCTGAGTTATGTGGTTTAACGTTTGTGTTGTAACCCTTTAGCATCTATTTTTTAGCTGCTCAACAAGGTTTGGCATTTCCTTCCAAATTGCCAACTCTCCCGCGTCCGAACTTCTCTAGGTTGGCATATCAGTAATTCGGTAGTACGTAGTATATTTCTACCGTATCCAATTTCAAATAAAGAACTTTTGTTCTCAGAAGAAATGCATTGAATTAAGAAAACTGAACTTAATTAATGCATTTAATACTGTAAATTCACAACTACCTTCATTGGTGTATCGATTTCTGATCAATACCCTATTATTTTCATTGGAAAACCTCGTTTGGTGGAGAAAGATTACGACCTCCGAAGATGTATTGTGTAATTATGACTCACATTATTATTGAAAAATAATATTTACAGCAGAATAAACATTTTGTTCTAACAGGAAAATTTACAAAAGTGGATATTTTATCTCCCAATAATATGGAATAGAAATATATTTTGACACATGTAGTCTAGGACCTCTGCTGGGACAAGACGGGGTATTTGATCCGCAATGGCCGCCGCTTCGGAATATTGGAGGAGCGCCATTTTTATGTAAGTTTGACTGTTTCAAGCGGGGCAAGGGCACAACAGTAATGACTTTTTCCTTGGCACAATTTTTCGTAAATCAAGTGCTGGATAAGATATAAGAAAATGATTACACGACAGATTCTATTTTATTGTATATTAGTATGGCGGAAATTTTCATTCTGCTCTATTTGCTTGCCAAGTTTGATTTTTTTGCACAGACAGATCAGACAAAATTGGGTGCCAAATTTTCCGCTTTCGCTTTCACATTTTTTTCAATATGGCGGACATTAATTTCGCGCGGCCTGTACAATCTAATTTATGCGCTTTTAAATAATTAATCCATTCTTTAATCCCCCAAATTCATGCACAGAATGTCAAATATACTTTCATAATGATTCTGAAACTCTGGCAACTCGTTTACATGTATTTCGCAGTGTGGAGTGAGACTTAAACTCACCCCTTTCACTAACACCAGTTGAAGATTCTATTCTATTAAAGAAGATTCTGTCCCTATGTTGCCTGCATGACTCGTGTAGTAAATCTGTCCGCGGTATTCATGTGTACTGAGGCGCCAGGCCAGGTTATGTGTTCGAATTCCGGTGGAAGCATGATTGTATGTTGATTTTGAAAAATTATAAACTAATGGAATCGTGACGGACCGAATTTAGTAGTTACTAAAATGGCTCAAAACTGCAAAGTTTACCAAAGATTTTTCGTGTTTAGATTAGCATGCACTAAATATCCCGTATGTATAACTGTATATACGGGTTTCCTGTCTGTGTGTTTTTTAGATTGACGTATTAGCTTACACAGAGACTGCACGGAGTGTCAGAGCCCGATTCCCATAAAACTTGGCACACATGTAGGGAGCAGCAGTGTCTTAACATGTAAGTATTCCAGCTGCTTTAAAAGCGTCTGCTACGAATTATGAGCCAGAAAAGAAATGAGGCAATGCAGAATGTGATGTAAAGCGGGAAAAATGTGCTTATGCGTCATCTTATATTCGAAACGGTGAAATATAACCATGAACCGGTTGGCAATGAATCTCTGTTATATGTTAGTGTGTATTAGAGACCAACTAGAAGCGGTTGGTGTACAAATGAGTGCGCATGGCACATCAACAAATCAAGAACAGAAACTGAAAAAAACAACATCGATTTTGCAAAATTCTACTTGAATATATCTGCAATAATATTGTGGACAGATTTCATATAAAGTAGATAAGTCACTGGAATCTGCGGAGCAGATTTTGTCGCCCTATATGTGGAAGGTGACCTCTAAGATAGTGACGCCACTGACGATGGCGGTTACCCGCTACCAGCAAAACAGCCAAACAAACATAAAATAATTTCATTAGAAGACAAATTAAACGATGTCAAATTCTGGCATGATGTAAAGAAAGGTGCACACATGCCATTATCTACTGTACAGAAACATTGTTGGTATGTTGATAGTGAAAAGTAATTGTACAGGTGCGAACATGAAATTCGAGCAGTGGTAATCAAGTTCAGAAATTGTGAAGAATATACAAAACATCGAATACGCGAGGGCACAGTTCGTTGCTGTGCGAAAAGAAATTGATATAAACCGGCGGGCCAAAGCTGTTACCAGCAAGTACAGCGTCGGATAGCTAGCTTTACAAGTTTGTACAAGCTAACTTACAGGAAGATTAACGTCATTGTGACGAAGAAGTTACTATAAATCACGAAGACAAAACGTCACGTGTGGATCGTTTTTGCATCGAATTCCATCACAAGGAAACCATCTACAAATTCCGGATTTGCGCATAATTAATTAGGACGCATTGGCGTTCCAGTACGAAATGTACTCGTCATTTATGTACACAAAGAAAGGTAAATAGATGATTATTCCACTCGAAGATGCCATTGACGCCACTAAGCGGTATGCCTGTATGCCAATTGTAACGCCAAATAGTAAATTATTCCCAATCCTCTACATATGTCTTCAAGAGATTACAAGAACCGCTTTTGTTTTCGAAGAGTTCAAAATACCGTGTATAAAACACCAATATGTCGACTGTTCGAGATCAGGCAGGACGACAGTCGTCATAAATGCAGAGAAAGTGATTGACAAAGATGTTGGAAATATTCGGAACATCAAATCTGAAACAAATTTCGTTATTGGGGAATAGCCAAATAGTGAAGTAAATCAAAAGAGCGGAATACACTGTATTCACTCTTATTAGAGCAAACTTTACAATTTAAAAGAATGATTTACAACGAAACCCTAACTCTTCGGGTGGAAAATGTGTTCTCTCTAGATGGAATTCCGATGCATTTGGATCTAATTTATTCTTCAGACTTGAATGAGCTATTTCTCATATTTTTAGAGTGATTCACAATTCATCATGGGTACTAGTCAAGTCTGTTCTCCTCCATACAGAAAATTAGTTTGGTAAAGCTTTTTGGTTGATATACAACGGACCGAATATTTTTAGTAACCACCGCTGAAAAATTTAGTGACGATTATCTCAAATTAATTAGAGCATGTAAACACTGTCAAAAAAAGGATCGAGTGTTCTGACCGAGATTTGAACCCAGTCGCCCGATTCGTAGTCAGACATGCTACCGCCTGATCCACGGCTACTCATATACCTTTTGGGTAGTAAATATACTTAGGGCAAGAAATACTTCACAAAAGAAAGTGTCTCAGGCGGTAGCGTGTTTAACTACGAAATAGGTGGCCCGGGTTCAAGTCACGGTAGAATACTGGATACGTTTTTTTCGTAGTCTTAACATACCTGGTGCTCTGAATAATGTTAGGTAATCGTGACTATTTTTTTAGTGGTGATTATCAAAAATATTTTGTCTACTTTCTATCAACCAAATAGTTTGTTTTCATTACCAATTTTTTTTGTACATTTGTTACTTCCGAAGGCTATCGAAACAAAAACGAAACTATACTGTTAAACCTATGGCATTATGTTTAGTTAAAAATAATGAAAGGAAAGCTGAAAACTTTTCTGAGTGTCACAGATATACAAGAAGACGCCTGGAGTGACGAGTAAGATATATACAAGAAATCTTTGAACATTATTCTCAAGTACCTAACGAAACAAAGGAACACTTTCGAAAGCGTAATTTTGTAGTCGAACGGCTGGCTGAAGGGTTAAGGTGTTGGATAGCTTCTCGGAAGGGGCTGGGTTCAAGTAGCGATGTAATTATTTTGTATACTCTTTTCCATTCATAAATGCATTACTTTTCTAACTTACTACTTATGAATCAATGCTCTCTCTTGCATCTTATTACTTTTTAACTTACTACTTATGAATAAATGCTTCCTCTTGCATCTTATTACTTTTTAACTTACCACTAATGAATAAATGCTTCCTCTTGCATCTTATTACTTTTCGAAGTTACTACTGATGAATAAATGCACCATCTTGCATCTTATTACTTTTTAACTTACTACTAATGAATAAATGCTCTCTCTTGCATCTTATTACTTTTTAACTTACCACTAATGAATAAATGCTTCCTCTTGCATCTTATTACTTTTCGAAGTTACTACTGATGAATAAATGCACCATCTTGCATCTTATTACTTTTTAACTTCCTACTTATCAATAAATGCTTCCTCTTGCATCTCATTACTTTTCCAACATATCATTGTGTCGTTTTCGTGTTGTAAAGATGAAAATTTTATGTAAATAGAACGAAATTCACTTAAAAAATACCACGTCGACGTTCCTATCTTTTCTCGATCGGAAGTTTCTCATCTATTTTCCGATGAAAATTTACTCTAAAAGAATGGTAAGGAAGTGTCACGAATTCAGAGCCATGCGTTATTTTTCTTATGGATTGTAATAGTTTCGTTTTTCTCAGTAACCAAGCTACTAATTACCATGTACAATAATCTGAATTGAAATCAACTCCAATCATATCAAGTCATTCCAAAGTTTTTGCTATCATATTTAATAAGTCAATTAGCTGGTAGCCTAATAATTTACCTGATGCTACATAACACGTCAATATAATTTTGTATTCTAGTGGATTGTCTGAAACCCTTTTAGAAAAAAAAATAAGCTCGGTGAGAATTGGAAGCGCTTAAAATGTGGATATGGAGCAGATTATAAAAATTCAAATGAACACAGAAAATACGACATTGTGTTTTATTTTCATTGAGCAGAAATCCTTTTTCTCTGAACTAGAAAAATGCTTTAGATATTGTATTTTCAGAGACTGTGTTTAGGCTATTAACATCTAAACTTGAATGAAGGAGATTTGTATCATCTGCATACAACACTGTATGTGCTCCTACATCAAGTGGAAGGTTAGTAATTATAACAAGGAAAAGTAAAGGACCAAGAACAGATCCTTGTGGTACTCCAGCCTTAACTTCAATGATGCTAGAATTCTCATTATTCACACAAACTATTTGTCTACGATTATCAAAGATATGATTTTAATAACTTGAGGCCTGTGTTTCCTATACCATATAAAGCAAGTTTATTTATAAGCGTTGCATGATCGACGCAGTCAAAGGCCTTACTCAGGTCACAAAAAAATGGCTTGGGTAAAACCTTTGTCCTCAAACACTTGATAAATAACTTTCACTAAAGAATCCATGGCATCAATTGTTGATCTGTTTCCTCTGAGCCAAGCTGTGACTCATGTAGAATATTTTGTTGATCAAAATAGGTAGACAGCTGAGAATAAATAACAGATTTCGTACATTTTACCGAGTATTGGAACTAGAGAAATTGGCCTATAAGTAGCAGTCTCATTCACCTTTTTCTATACGCTAGCATAACACTAGACAGTTTAAGTTCACCAGGAAATAAACCTTCAGACAAACATCTATTTAAGCAATAAATGAATGGATAAACTATGCAATCAATTACTTGCGTAATTACGTTACAAGATAAGTCATATATAAATACACTGTCAGATGATTCAAAATTCATTACAAAATTTATGATTATTTCAGGTGAGACTTAACAAAAAGTAATCGTATTTGGAACTGTTTTTAGCTTAACACTATTTTGAGTAAACAACTCTAACGGACTAGTACTAAGTTTGGTTATTGAACTGTTTATGTCGTTTTCAGAATTAATAAAGAAATAATTTAATATATTAGGCGAAATCGGGGGACTATTTTTCTTGGAATCATCCATTACTCTATTAATTACCTTCCAAGATGCTCTACATTTATTGCTTATCCCCCCAATAATCCTAGTAGATTTTTTAGCCTCTTGAATTACCTTTTTATGCTAATTCCTGCACTTAATATAGTCCAATCCAGTCCTCTCTCTCTTTAGACTATTATACGTATTTAGCAATAACAAAACTTGATTTATCATGTTGAAGAGATCAGACGAGTACCATAAATTAGTTTTTCTTCTCATCTTATTTTTTATGCTTGTAATAAATATCTTACACTTCCTTTTGGGTATACAGTCATTAAAAGTTTTTAAAAACCTTTTGAAGAACCTTTCAAAAATGATTTTGACTGTAACTTCATTTTCAGTAGATGATGCCTATACAAAAGATGATACCAAGGAAGAGCACAAACAATGTCTCTAAACTTAGAAATTTTATCATAACTTATAGGCCTTGTGAATTTTGTTTGAATTGACGTTTCGATTACATCCTACATGAGATCTAATTATAGAATTAAATGACACAGGTTTATGATCCGAGAACGAAAATATGGACTTCTAATATTACTGAAAACATTGTCTAGACAGGCTAAACCTCAGGTGGACTTAAAATTGACAGAACTAAGATTTAATTTAATTAATATATTTTTTAATTCATTAACCCTACGCTTATTTGTTGTTACATCAAAATCTAAATTGATGTCACCACCAAGTACTAGGTCAAAATTTCTCCAGCTTGACCTGCTCAGAAATTCAATAAGCTACCAATTTTTATTTTCTAAAAGTATGTCACAATTTCCATTGAGAGATCTATAAGGCGACACTATTACCAACTTAAGACAGTAGATGGCAATATGCGTAGATTCGAAATGCAGAGAGAATCTAAGTCTAAAACGTTGACTGAAAAAGTGCTTAATTTGTCAATAAAAATTGCAATAATATGTACTTTTCTACAATAGCTACTTGCTAAACACAACTTATCAAAACCAAGGTACGGAAGTTCATATTCTTTACACCAATGTTCACTTAGGCAAAACAGGTTGTAATTATTCTCAATCGCAAAGTCGTTCATAATTAATTATTTGCCTTTTACACTTTGTATCTTAAGATAACTAATTTTAAGCACTGTTTTTCTTCCTCTAAAGCTATGACTTCTCTTAAATCTACATTATTTGGTGCAGTAACTGAGATAGACTTATCCATGAAATTACAAGTGCTTGGCCTACTTACGAGTTGCAGTTCCTTGACACTTTTGTTTTATCTATTGTAGAAAGATTTTCGCTTACCTGTTTCTGGTTGTCACATATAAGAGGGAGGGAAGGGGATTATTCTTCGTCACACTGGAGGGAGAGGGAAGGGAGAGATTCTTCTGAGCACTTGTGGTTACGTCAAGCTGTTCGCAGAAGGATGGGTCACTTATATTTAGTTTTTCTTTCTTCTTTTCTCCATTCCAGCTATAGACCGCTGTGGAACGTGTAGAGTACAGATGGAAGGGGGGGGGGTGCAGAGAACTCTGGAGAGGAGAGGATGTCTTCTTTATTTTTTGGTTTCAAGGGTCCCGCTGTTCGTTTAGGGGTAGCTAACTTGAATTTCCGATGTTTCCATATGTTCATTTCCACTGTTATTTAACCTCCATAACGGTTACTTGTTATGAAGTCGAACTCTGTAACCACGCGCACAGAAAGGGGCAAGATAATATGTCGGCCATCTGCGTACGAAAAGACCTTTACATTCTGCAAATCATGTAACTGAAGTTGTCTGAAGCTATTCGAAGTATTCAAAAATGGTACTCTACGAACCGCAAATAACATCACTGATAAAACACAACCCTGACAGACTGATCGTTGTATTTGAAATGGTTGAGATAAGTATTCGTTAATAGAAAGTTGTGATTTTGCATTATAATATAATGTTTATACAAATTGAATGAGTCTCTGCTCGAATTTTATGTGCCTCGTTCAAATTTTATGTGCCATTAGTTATTCTCATCTGTACAAAATATCTCTGTTATGCGGTCCTAACCAAAGCTGATTCAAGACATTACCAAAATTAAAGAGTATTTTACGTTTTTTTTGTGCTCCCTTTCATTGAAAAAACTAGTCAATTTTAACTTTTGTATATATAATACAATAGCATTTCGTGAGAAAATGTTTCTCTTGTTTACCCAATAACTCCATTTAACTTAGAATTCCTGATAGGTAGCTTCATCATCAAATAAAGGAGGATTTAATTTCCAAGAGGTAGGGCCAAAATCCTTATCTGGTGTTTGCAAACAAATATTAATACTTATTGAGATTTGGTCATTATATTCGGCCGCTACAACTGCGATATTACATACCTATGATATAAGATTAGAACTGCAGTAGAAGGGATCCAATCCGAACTGCACTGTACTCTTTTTATATGTAAAACTAACATCATTACGTTTAGCAACTCAGATAACAATTAACTGTAATATTTTCAACCAAGGTTTGTAAACATGTACGTGGTATAAACTATCCTGCTGTAATACAAGCTCGCGAAACAACATTAGAATCACCAGCAAATATTCCTCTATTAGTCTGGGAGAACAAAGTTACTATCTCCGTGTTATAGAATATGTCATGTTCTCGCCTGTTAGAACTAGTAAATATTTATAAATAAGGTGTTCTTACTGACAAACCTAATGTCTTTGTCAGATAACAAGTGCTGAGTTCCTCTGTACTAATCGTCATGTTTCGTAGAACATCATAGCCATAAACAGCGTCTATCTGTGTAGTGCATAATTCTCAGATAAACAATATATAAATATCAAATTTGTACAGAATATGCTTTAACAAACTAATCTTTAAAAATCCATTGATATTAACTGTCGCTATTCGTGTAATAAGAGACATGCCAAGAAAGCCAATGAAAATAATGAAAGAAACAGAAACACTCAATTCCATTGTCCAAGGCAACCTGTTACTGAAACACACGAAACATGAGAACTTGACAAGGAAGCCAATCGTCTTTTATAATTGAATAAGTTTGCAAACCAGGTGTACACTGAAGCAGGAAACAGAGAGATGGGTTGTCTAGCTCTATCGCTTATTCTTATTTTATCACAAAGGGGGGGTGATTGGAATGAATTGGGGTGTCTGTTCATCCTTCTGAGAAGTAACACCATTTCAAGTGGACACTCAGATCTAGAAGAGATATACATATTTAAAATCAGCATAAAAACTGAGTTTGTGTGTAAAATATTAGGTGCCATTGGCAACTGGTTGAAAAGAAATTGTTGATACAATAGTCAGATTCTTGTCTGTGGAGAGTGATATAAAAGTGTTGAAATAGCATTATATTTTCAAGTTGCTGAAAGAAATGGAAAGCCAATACACAGTAATGGGTACTGGGTGGAAGGCACTTCGTTGTGAAGGGTAATGGGTATTTCATGGCCGCCATCTTGAACTCCGCCATATCGAATCTCGATTGATTTTATTAAATGGGAAGTGGGTCGTGTAATATGTCATTCTCGGCTAGAAATTTACGAGAAATACGTTTCTGAAGTCAGTTTTGCCGTAATGTAATAATGTGAGCGATAAGAGTATGTGACGCTAGCTTGGGGCAATGATAGAATAGCCAGAAAACGCCTATTTTGCCTTGAAATAATGACGGAAATGAAACTACCGTCGAAATGAAATCGATAGGGCACTATACTCAGGACCAATTTGTTTTATTTCCGTCGTTATTTCGAGAAGAAATTGGTGTTTCTAGGGTATTGTATTATTACCCCAAGCTAGCGTCACATAATCTTATCTTTCACAATTTTACATTTACGACAAAACTGACTTCAAAAACGTATTTCTTGTAAACTTCTAGCCCAGAATGACATACTGCACGATCCGCTTCCCATTTAAGAAAATCAATCAAGATTCAATATGGCGGACTTAAAGATGGCGGCCGTGAAGTACCCATTACCCTCCACAAGGAAGCACCTTCCACCCAGTACCCATTCTTGTGCATTTGCTTTCTATTTCTCTCAGCAATTTAAAAATATCCAACATTTTTATATCACTCTCTACAGAGAAGAATCTGATTATTTTATCAACAATTTATCTTCAACCACTGGACAATGGCCCCTAATATTTTACACACAAGTTCAGTTTTTTTATGCTTATTTTAAATATTTTAAATCTCTTCTAGATCTGAGTGTCCACTTGAAATAGTGTTACTTGTGAGAAAGCAAAAATAAGGAAAAATCAACACAACAAAAGAATTGAACCATGACTAATTTTTGTCTAGTCTTTTTGCAATTCATCATCACATGTTTCCGATCCGTTATGCTCTTTCTATTTTCTGACACTTTTCGAAGATCCTGATTTTTCGTAGAATGGAGGGGAATCAGATTGGATAAGGAAATATTTTATTCTTCCATTTCCGTATAATCCGGGGCCGCGGTGACTCAATGGTAAGGTGCCCACCTCTGGCGCTTGAGTTATCGATTGAATCCCTGCTCATGCCATGCGGCTTTTGTGGTAGACAGACACCGTGTGCGTGGGGTTTCTCGTGGTTTTCCACTTTTGACCCACTTCCATCATTCCACCAATTCATCCCATCATCATCCATCCAGCCTAAACCAAAGTTGCCTAAAAGCCTTAAAAATGGAATTTAAAACTTCAAAACTGTGAGATTTCAATTCAGAAATATGTACTTCATATGTATTCAATAACAACTTTCTAATATTTTGAAACTTAGTGTTATACACTGCATTGAAAAAGGATGTGACTCTTGAATGCTCAGCAGTTAGGCCACCCAAATTACTTCTACTAAACGTGTAGTTTGTCCAAGTACAGTTAGCATTTTCAATCTCTTCTTTTTCCGTGTAGCGAAAACTTGCAAATAACTATGACTTCGCAAAATTGGAATGAAAAACTAAGTGGGATGAAAGAGATACACAAAGATATACAAGGAAAATATTGAAAATACCAAAAATGAAATTTAAATCAATAAGTGGCATTAAGATTGAGGCCGAGAATAAAAATTATGCTTAGCGGAGAAGGAGATGAAAGAAGGAGAGAGAGGGACAGAACAAGCGAATAGATAGCAAATTTATACAATGAAAACGTAGCAAAGTAAATGAGAAGGCCCCAAATCAAACAGAGATGTTTCAAAAGATTGACCATTGAGGTAGCACTGCTTAGAGAATACTTCAAATGTTAGAATGGATGGATTTCAAACGCATTAGTTCCCTTTCAAAATTCAGTCCAAATTTGGTGATTAGATTTAAACCCCATAAGTTCCATTGGAACATGAGAGTTTGGGGCATATTTGATATAGAAGCCAGAGATAGTCAGCGCATGTTTTCTTTAGATGGAAACCCCAGAGCTGGGGTTTAATTGAATCCAGTAGTTCAAAATCACTTTATTAAATTCAGAAAGTCACGTAAGCCATGACTGTCATACCAGCCAATGTAAACCGAAGATTTAAATAAATAAGTTAATAATTAAAATAAACATTTCTTCTACTTTATTACTAATATAAATGATCGAGACTTTTAGTCCAAATTATATAAAAAATCAACAGTTTGAAAATGCTCAATACCGAAACTTTCTCTCATATTATTTATGAACACTCCTTATCATATTTGTGTACGTCAGTTCCCCGCTAGAGGACAGATGCAAATATATCTCGTTTATTTTCTTTCGAATCATTTCAACAACGTCCTAATTGTGATATTAGCTTTTAATAGTTTAAGATATATATTTTATATATATTTATTTAAAGGACGTTACCCAGAAGTTACTTTAAGAAAACATATTTTCTCTTCATTTATAGAAATTGCGGTAAAGTCAGAACTCAGCCGCAATTATATTAGATTAAATTAATATACACGCAATTTATATATATTATGTTTTTGACGTTAATTTAACTTCAACTAAATATGAACATACTTTTCACAGTCCTAAATTTCCAATCTTCTGATGAAATACGATTAAGCACGTCTAATAATATTAGAACTGTCATCGCTTTTAGATAATCTCTTATGAGTGATTATTTGGGATATAACGTCTGCTACTGTCTTTAAACTGATCGACAATCTTAAGATGCTTTATAGGTACTCAAGAAAGGAACCCAGAAA
>JAGDQP010042586.1:1114-16499 GCA_022664845.1 Lepisma saccharinum
GGGGGTAAAAATTAAGCCGTGATATTTTTACCCCCCACTGACCAAACTATATGTGCAGATGCAGCATCTCTTACATAGTAATTAAATAAAAAAATACAGGATGTTTCTTTGAAGATAAGGAAAACCAACGTGGGGGGTAAAAATATCACGGCTTAATTTTTACCCACCATTGACCAAACTATATGTGCAGATGCAGCATCTCTTACATAGTAATTAAATAAAAAAATACAGGATGTTTCTTTGAAGATAAGGAAAACCGACGTGGGGGGTAAAAATATCACGGCTTAATTTTTACCCCCCATTGACCAAACTATATGTGCAGATGCAGCATCTCTTACATAGTAATTAAATAAAAAAATACAGGATGTTTCTTTGAAGATAAGGAAAACCGACGTGGGGGGTAAAAATATCACGGCTTAATTTTTACCCCCCATTGACCAAACTATATGTGCAGATGCAGCATCTCTTACGTAGTAATTCTATGTATAAAGATTTAGCATTTTTCTTTGATGTTCACCGAAACCGACAGGGTGGTAAGAATATCCCGTGAAATTTTTACCGGGGGTTAAGAATTCGATGGGGGTAAAACTATCCCGTTACACCGGCTCGTGTCATGTGGGCGTTGTAAGTTTGTGGTGATCAAAAACCGTTTGCGTGGGTTTTCTCAGGGTTCTCTTGTTTCCTCCCACCAATTCTTCCATCACCGTCCATTCGGTCTGATCCAAAGTTGCCAAAAAGACTCAGATAAATTTCAGTTTAATGAGAGCTATTCAATGTAGTCAAATCAATAGAGCATACGCAGCTTTGCATTTTCATCTTTCAGCATACTCATAGGCAAACTTTATATACGGTCTTGGTCTTGGTCTTGGTCTTGCTTTTGCTCATCACTACACCCCGATACAATAAAAAAGAAACAAATATTAAATCAAAATGGCGCTAATGAAGTAGGTATCTGTGTTAGATTTTTTTCAAAGTACACTGTGGTGCAGATAAAATCATAAAAATTGTTACATTTTAGTTACAAGCATCAAATATCTGGTATTCAGGACTGATTTATTTAAATCAGAGTGATGTAAATCACGATTTAAATCAAAACTTGATTTTTTATTAAAGTATAAATAAATTGCGGTATTTTTAATCATTCTGTGATTTGAATCATATGTAAGCCTGAAATTTACTCTTTAGTCCTTATGTTATGATATCCTCTTATGATGTAATCAAAACCAAAGTGGTTGACCTAGAACTTTAAGTAACTATTTGATTGGTTCATTTTGATTGGCGAGAAGAGAACGTAGGAACCCAATTCACATTATAAGCTTACAATTTGTATTACAAATATGTTTATTTTGTAATACATATGAAAACAAACACACAGAAAACAGAACATCCACTTTTTGTTTACAACAAAAATTGTTGTTTCGTAACACTACCTACTGCGTGTATTTATATAAAATTATTTGATTTCTTCACAAAATGCTCAAAAGCAATTTATACTCAATGGAAATATAAAGTTTGAGTATGAGTATGCTGAAAGATGAAAATGCAAAGCTGCGTATGATCTATTGATTTGAGTACATTGAATAGCTCTCATTGAATTGAAAATTATCTAAGGCCTTTTTGCAACTTTGGATCAGACCAAATAGATGGTAATGGAAGAATTGGTGGGAGGAAACAAGAGAACCTTGAGAAAACCCACGCACACGGTTTTTGATCACCACAAAGCCCACACTGCATGATCTGGGATCGAATCGGGAACCCCACGGACCAGAGGTGACCGCTCTATCATGGCTTCAAAATAGCTCTCATACTTTATGAAATATTGTCATGGGGTGTTCCCAATTTAATAGTGTAATTTTGAGAAATGAAAACTAAGTACAATAAAACAAAACTTTATCTTACTAAACCTAAATCCTAGAATATTTCGTTAGAAAGCTGTGGCTCGGAGAAAAGAGGGAATTGCGATTATAAAATTTGCAATTGCTTAGGAAGAGAGGAAGACACAGACGTCATTTTAGAAGGAAAGCCGACATACTGTATATAAACATTGTATATTTTTTCTGTGTCGAACTTAATTACGATGTATATCCCTCTGAAACCATTCATCGTATGTCGACGAAAGTAACGTAGAAGTTTCCTATACGTTCACTTTCTTTGTAAAATATACCATAAGTAAGTAACGCCTTCCTTCCTTTTCAAAATTACTACAAGTTGTTGTAATTGTCCAATTCCTAGACAATCTTTCGCAGCGAACCCCACATATTCGTGAATTTTACGTTAATTTTTATTGGTTAAGGTATTTGGAAAGGAAAAACCAATTTAGTAGCTTTTATCAGTTCCGCAAATTATTTAAATAAAACATTTTGATTTAAATATAAAAGTCAACAAAAAATCAATAAAAAAAACTGCCCGTGTTAAATTGCTACACTTGCTTCTGTTACTTTCTCCACAATGGCATTCTCTTTAGTATCTTGTCCCCGTAAAGATAAAATACAAGGTGAATTTCATCCTAAAGTGCGGACTCATGAAAATTTTTAAGTTACAGTATTTCGAACGTGTCTAAAAGTTGAAATTCAAGATCCCATAACAATTTTCCATAATGAAATAGATTAATCTGGTTTCGCGTAATGAACTTTTTTTTTAAAGTCCTACAATTCATTGACTTATCAGTCGACATCCTCAGAGACGTTATGAGTAGGTTTTGATATTAATTATTGTTGATGTTCAAATTTGATCTACTTTGTATCTGTGGGGGCTAAAACCAAAAGCTACAATCTCCACTCCAGCAAATTTTACAAGAGAGACAAAAGAAAATTTAAGGTGGTAAATATCATTGTATGTGGGTACATTTTTCCTGTGCTTCCTAGGCCTGAAACTAGACCATACACATAGAATTAGGGCTCTCTCTACCTTCACTTTTTAAAACGTTACAAGGCCTTTTTGTGTTGAGATTGCTGGTTCTGCTTTTAAAATCTGGATTTTGCTGGTTATGCTACTAAGAACTTGTTACCTTTTGGAGAGACTGCTAACAATAGAAAAATTTTAAACAGTTTTCACTGACTATTAAAGGCCAGATTGTATGTTAACGTTGCAATAAGATATAAAAATAAAGCATTAGGGAAGTAATAATCAAGGCATAATCTAAAAAGTAACTTATTTTTAATGTTACGACGTATAAAACATTTTAGTTTATGTAAAACTTTTGTACATACTTTTGTGAAGTTAGTTAACTTTCAAACAAACAGTATCAACATAAAACCGATATTTACTGTCAGTGTCAGTTTCTTTTTTTAGCAACATTCCGTTTCCAATATTTAGGGCGATTCGGCCTCTTTCTTGCTTTTCTAGGCGATACAGGAGAAATGCCATCTCTTAAGTCAGGTTCCATTACCAGAGGCGGCGTTTGGGGGTGGCAACTGGGGCAAGCGCCCCAGGCCCCGCGCTTAGGGAGGCCCCGGGTTCCGAGTTGATATTTTTCTTACTCAATGATATAAAAGTTGATTTGTAAAAAAAAAAAAAGGTTACAAATAAACTAGTTTGTATAGTTTCCATGCGAAATGTAATGTCAAATGGAAATGAATAAAGAAGCACTTGTAATTAGCAATGCAGTTTTTAAAATATGTTGTACTTTCTTTAAATAAATTATGTCGGATTTTTTTCTCATAAGAAACCGTTGTTCATTAAAAAAGATAATATTTAGTAATAAATTTAGGGTTAGGAATTAAAGGAAGAAGTGAGAGGGAGCATTTAGGGGCAAGTTGCTTACTGCTTTATCGGCTTTAGATGTAACATTTCGATGCTCAGCGATTTTTACTTGTACTTTGGCAACGCGGGGTCATTATTGCCCAGGGCCCCGCGCTCACCTAACGCCGCCTCTGTCCATTACATTTTAACTTTTTAAAAAGGTTATCCCTGCACACAAGCACACAATAATTCCCAGTGTTGTCACACTATTTTAAAATTCATTTTTCAAATGGCCTCCATACTGTTAGGGGGCGATAGCTATTAATTTAATTTCAAAAAGCACCGGTGGATACGCGGGACGTGGCTACATTGAAATACGTCTCGGAACCTTATTGCAATAGAGTCATTAGAAGAAACATATATGTAGGTGTTTGTTTATAAGAGTATTTATTATGGTTATGAATACAACTGAATATGAATACAACTGAATGAATATGATATTTAATACAACTCTCTTTAAATATGCATAGAACATTAAAATATTTTTGTTACACTGTCTATATCTATGTATATTATCACAGTATTGAGCGAGGCTTGATGCCCGGAGCATGAGGGAGTAATGTTCCCCAGTTTGTATAGTGCAACACAATGTACTAGTAAACACAAACATATACCTCTGTCCTTGAAAAGAAACATGTTATTTCCTGGAATTTTGAGCTACAGATAATTGATTTCTCCGGACGGTAATTATGATCAAAAATAGCTATCTTCATTGAATAATAACCTCAATTAGAAATTACAGTATTGTATACCGAATGTGAGCATAGTTCGGTAAGAATTCGTAGGTTTTCAGTTTATAGTAAAGATGTCTTCGGTGATATCTAAAGTACAGCCGTGGTTGACTACCAATATTTTACTTAGCATATGAAATAATGTACTGCAGTAATTAACCTAATTCAGGTTTATTATTTCTGTCGTATCAGGATTAATGTCCAAATATCTGAAACTGCACAATACATACACAATAATGTCATGGAAAGTATATTTGTATATACCTGGCTTGTACAGCATTAATTCCAACTGTAGGTCTATCAAAGCCCGCATCAAACATGAAGTAGAGTAGTAATTAGAAAATAAACTGTCATCTCGTACATTTGTATTATCTGCAGACAAACGGTAACAATGGCAATATCTTTTGGACGCCGAGAACAAAAGCTCAAATCAGCTGATAGATCACTGTTGCCAGCTCAAACCTGTAATAGTAATAAAGTATATAAATTGTAACATGAAGCGTCACTAGCACACATCTTAGCATTCGTCCTTTTTTCAGCAAAGAAAAATAAAAGAAAACACTGAGGGCATTGTAAAAACCTGAAACGCAAAAATAATTCTCATGCATAGAAGAAAAAATAATGTGAAGAACATTTGCACCAAGCGAATACCTGTTGAGATGTAAAAAAGGATACAAGATGTTGAACGAGACATAATCTCTTCAGTAGTCAGCATCATAGTCATTTAGCTTTGATGAGAGAAATCCATTGGTATGTACAAATAAAACCAAATAACACCAAAATACCATAAGTATGCAGGAAAAAGCAATTACATAAAACATAGTTCATTTGTAGCAGCAGAGAAAAAACAGCTTGCAAAGTACATGCTAAGAAAATCATTAATACCACACACACACACACACACAAAAACATTGTCATACAAAGTAATATAGTTAAGTATTCTTCATTTCCCCCGTCTGTAAGAAAATATCATGTTTTCCATTGTAGCAAACTGTTGAAATAAATTCCATAATCAATTGTAGGAAAGTAAAGATGTCATTCCAACTTAAAATAGCTCATGTAATTAAAATCAATTAGACAATCCATCCAGTAATGTAGAAAAATACGAATAAACCAAGTCTGCATACAAGTAAGTAAGGTTAAGTAAATCCATAAATGAAAATCTCCAGCCATTCAGATCATAACAATTTCAGTAGATTGAGGGCATCATCAAGTTTACCTTGCGAAATGAATGTTTGCAAGTTGTTTTTCTGTTTATCGAAATCATGATGAAATATTTTATGAGCAAATCCTTTTTCATTTACCCATTTACGTAAAGCTAAATCTGACATTAATGATTCCTTAACTCGTTCAGGAATATTCATTAACTTATATTTTATGCCTAGATTTCTCTGAACGAGTTTCTTTATTAACGACAGACAGCTCCGTAGCAACTGATTCTTTGGCGGGTAACTGAAGCGAAATCTCGTCTATATTTTGATTCACAGGTGACATTGAACCAGTGCTACTGTCACTTGTATTACTTTCCGATACTAAAGGTAACTGTGACGTTAAAAGCGATGTATTAGGAGTCGTAAACTGGTACTGTTTCGCATTTTGCTTGACTATTATTTGCAATAGTAGGGTGTGACAAAAGAGACCCCTTCAGAAAATTATCAATTTGTAATGGCAAAGAAGAAAGAGACAATTCGATATTTTTCATTGCAACATCAAGACCATTCTGTCTTTCTGATAATGCTTTAACTTTATCTTCGTTAGATGACCTAATACTCATTTGGCAACAAATTTCTGAATGTTTTGAAAATTAGTAGGATTGGAACTCGGACCAACTCCAACTTGTTCTACACTCAAATCAGATCCGTTAGCTTCGAGTGTTTTATCACATGTTTGATTAAAAAAGAAAGGAACTCCAAGTCGGAAAAAATAACTTAAGGCACCTACCGATGATGATGTTACTGATATTATAATTTACGACTTGAAACAAGAATCTGTACTTATTATCCGACAATGTTACTTCCAATTCTAAGTCACCCAGAGTATCTAAATGTGAACCATTTAGCAATGAATACTGTCTGTGGAAAAGTTTTAGTAAATTCAATCCATTGACGAGAGCCAAGTCAGAAAGTGATATTAAGTTGAGTTGAATACCAGTATTAATCATTCCAACTACATTTTTGTCGTCAACTTGTAGCTTAATAGAAATATCACCTCGATCATCTGACAAAATTTATTCCTGTATTAACAAACAATCGTCAATTAAAATAGAAGAAAGATCAGGAAAGATCGAAACTTGTTCGGTAGTGGTATTGGCTTTAGTAGCATTTCCTTCTTGAATGTGGCGTTTCTTTAATAAGCACACATTAACCCAGTGACCACGAAGAGAACGGTAAACACAGTTTGAATTAATGGCAGGACATATATGTTCTCCAAATAACTGTTTTCCACAACGTTAACAGAATTTTGAATTATTAGGTTTGTTTTTATACCGTTGACCAAAACCCTTACTAAAATTCTTAGAAAATTCCGTGATATTGAAGAATTCAGGTGAAGCTACTTTAGAAGAATAGAAACACCTCGAGTCTCTTTCCACCTGCTCCTCTATAGAAATAGTATCTATCGCTTTTTGTAGGGTTAACTTTGGGTTGCCTAAAAGACGCTTCCGTGTATTTTCATAAAAAATGTAAGTTACTATTTGATCCCTGACCATATCGTCAGCGGAATCACCGAAAATACATTTGTTTACTTGTTTACGCAAAGACATCACAAAATCTTTAGCGAATTGTGTTGCTAATTACTTGATGGCAAGAAACTTAAACCTTTCTACTGTACAACGATGTTACTCTTTGAAATGTAATGTTCTTTAAGCTTATCCGCAATCGCTTTAAAAGTTTGATCTTTTAATGAATTCGGTGCAAGCAAATCTCGTAAGAGCCTATATTGTTCATGTTGAATCAGCGAAAGAAATGCCATAAGTCGTTTTGTAACTGGTATCGCCCGTATTTCAGAGTAAGCCTCGTACTGCTCTAGGAAAACAGAAATGTTCGTAGTATCTGGATCGAATTTTTCGAAAGTATTTGGAGCACCCGACGCAACTCCTAACTGAGCCATCTCTCTTGTAATGTTGTGAGATGAGATAGTAAATTAATCGACTTATGTGATCTTATCAAGAACGTACTTAACTAACCGTGACTGAAGTAACATCCAAAGGTGATATCTAAAGTACAGCAGCCATCGTTGACTACCAATATTTTACTAAGGATATGAAATAATATACTGCAGTACTCAAACCTAATCAGGTTTATTATAACAGTAAAGCATGACCCAAGTATTACAACTATACAAAACCGTAAGTTCTGTCGCATCAGGATTAATGTCCAAATACCTGAAATTGTACATTAAATACATAATATATGTCATGGAAAGTATATTTGTATATACCTAGCTTGTACAGCATTAATTCCAACTGTAGGTCCATCAAATTCCTCATCAAGCATGAAGTAGAGTAGTGATTAGAAAATAAACTATCATCCCATACACTTGTATTATTTGGAAATAAACTGTAACAATATATCTGGGTCTTTGTCTTTTTTCTAGCTATCACAGGGTCGAATCTCAATGTTGATGCCCATTGCGAATTCGTTTATTTATTAACATTTAATAATTTAATTAAATATATTAAACACTTCTACAGTCTATCGTCTATAATATTTGACATATTAAAGTCCGTTATTGATTAGTGGGTATGATTACAGTCCGCCATATGCCGTAAGTCACTCTATATGCTCTAGTCGCTGTCAATTTTTGATGTAGTTATCACTGCCAATTTTGAATTTTGTATTTAAAAAATATTAGATGGAACACTGCAGCACTACGAATTATATCTATGGAAATTTTCTTGTAATTCGGTCCGAAAATCTTTTGGAATTTTGTAGTTTTAACACTAGTAATTTCAGCGGCTCTCTTTCCTTAAGAATCTTACAAATTCACAATATCTTTTGGACGCCGAAAACAAAAGCTCAAATCAGTTGATCGGAGATCACTGTTGCCAGGTTAAATCTGTAGTAGTATAAAATATATAAATCGTAACATAAAAAGTCACTAGCAGACATCTTAGCAGGAGGTTTATTAGTATTTTATTACTACCTACACCAAATAAGTTCAGTCTATATGTCCTTAATTATTTCCTTATGTTTGTCAGGGTGAGGATATAGGAAGTATAGCAATGTGGCAGTGAATGCATAAATAATTCCATCATTTGCCTCGTAAGGCTGCAGGAAAACAAAGTAATAGTAAATTAGAGTGAATGTGTGAAAGTTTAACTTCAACCCTACTGATTGCATTAATTATCTGCAGCGTAAAGCATTAAATACGACACTTTGAAAAAACAAAAAACAACGACATTTAAAAAAAACGGCATTTTGAAAAAAAGCATATAAAAAGAACAGAAAAATAAACATTTAAAAAAACACTAGCTGTTAGCAGCAGGCGATCATGACAGGCACAGGCTATGTGACTTAATCGAATGCTCCGATTGGTGGAATTGGATTTTTCTGACATTGCTTTTCAGATTTCCTAAACTGAACTTGGAGTTTGCAAACTTTGCTTCCAAGGCTAATTTTTAACCATTAAAAATAAATATTTCTGTGCAGTTTCTGCTACTAAGAGTTTTACTATCTTGAAGTAAACGCTTTAATGTATACAATGCCATCAAAATCTCAGTTTCCTAAAAAAAAAGTGGAGATTGCAGCTTTTGCTTCTAGCTCCCGCATCTGTCATCTTTGTTGAAGTTCTTTTCATGCCTTGTTATTTCAATGGATTATTGTCTAATTATTTATAAATAATAGTTGGTTTTGTGTAACTCCTATGTCCCTTGGATAAAAATGGGATCTCCTGATACATATCAATATTCTGCCACAGCTGATGTTTAGGAACAGACAGAATGGGTTCACCACTATCACCTGTAATGACAATTTTTTATATGAAATATTTTGAACGAAAGACGTTGGGAACTGATGTCCTTAAACCTAAGAGTTGGTACAGATACGTTGATGATACGTTTGCTAGCAACATAATGCGGAGAAGTTATCATCTTAATAAGATCCATTCAAATATAGTTTTCCATTTAGTCCCAAAAAGAGGGTGAACTATCATTTCTGGATATTTTAATTTACAAGACAAGCACATAAGGTTTATAGAACGCCAACGCACACTGACAATCTGTTAGAATACCTTTCAACATGGTGTGAAATGAAAGCACTGTACTTTGTCACGTTTACTGCCTCATGATGTATGAAACAGACGAAAACAATTATTTCTTTATGTGAATCACACGCTGATTTGACACTTCAGACAGTACACTTTTTGACTTTGTAAATACATTTTCAGAGTTAATTTCAAACCCACTCTCTGTAGTATCCACAGACTGCTGAACTCCCTAGCGTCCTGGAAACTTGCACCTCTTTCTTGGTTCACGTCATCTTTGAGCAAGTTTTTAATTGAAAGTGATGTAGATAAACCTATTTGTCCTTTCTTTTTATAACGGGTTTCGAAGGTTGTGCTGCTTGGTTTTGATTGTAGGTTTCTTTATGCTCTTGCCTGTTATGATTGCAATGTAAATCTTTAAAGTCGCATCGGCTTCTTCTGTGGTACTTCTGTGGTACTTTTGCAGTCTCGGCGATATAAAAGACACTTCCAATAGACACCACTATTATTTGACACATTATTATTAATCTGACTATTACTCTGATTATTATTATCATTCATAGACATATTACTATTGGTTACAAACCGTTGATTATTCCCTCTGCGATATGAATCATTATCAGAAAACCAACGACGTTTTACATAGTTATCATTACGATGATTTCCAAAATTATTATTTCTACTTGAATTATTACTCCATCTGTTACCATTATTAAAAGTTTGATTAAATCTCCTACCAGAAGAATTATTTCCGAAATTAGAAGATTTATTATTATTTTTAGATGAATAAAAATTAACCCGCTCAGTTTGAGTACTACTAGATTTAGTCACTTTAGTTGTTCTGATTTTAGGTTTAAATTTACGCTCATTATTACTTTTGTTTCCTTTAGATTCGGTTACAATAGATTCAGAATTAGAAAGAATGTCTTTATTTAACTCAGTATTAGAAGGACTGTCTAAATTCTTTAACATATCAATAAGAATATTTATGCTTTCAGGAGTGTGCAGTCTTAATAATTTACCTATAGATTCGGGAAGAGCTTGAATTATTATTTCTATTATATCCTCCTCAACATATGACGAAGCATATAATTTATATTTATCTAGCAACTGCCAAGCTAATTGAACCATATTCTCATATACACCTGTATGATATTTAATAGAGTAGAGCTGTTGCAAATAACGTTTCCTAAGCCTGGGGTTTTCAAAATGATCCAGAAAAGCTCATACGAAATCTTCGTAAGTAACAAGTTTATCTTTCTCGTGCGTGTACCAGATCAAAGCTAATCTAGTCAGCCTACGACCAATAACCAGCATTTTATCAGACGACGTTAGCTACATTAAGTCGCTATTTTGGGCAATTTCGGCTAAGAATTTCCTAGCAGATTCCCCGGGAGTTCCACTGAACGCTGGAAAGAAATTGATGTCATTAAGCCGTAACGGACGCGCAGAATGACTATCAACAACTATCCTGACCTGACCTAACTGAGGCCACACAGAGTCCTCCTTTTGAGATACTCTCAATGGTTCACAACTTTCATTAGGTTTAAAATGACAACCCACAGAAATCGGCGTAGGAGTTACCTTAGGAAATTCAAACCTGAGATCTCGATCTAATTCGGGTTGTTGAGAACACGGCTTCTGCGATGAAGAAGCAACAGAAGGATGGCGATATTTAAAAGGTTCAGACCTAAAAGGAAAAGCATCATCGGTCACCTCCTCATGCCATGTTCGTTTTCCCAACATCCGACCTTGATCGATACGTCTCCTATTCTCAAACAAGTCCTCGCTACGGGACGAAATCCTTGGCATATTCGTTACAGTCGTAGTAGTCAGCGAGTAACTGTAGCGAGTACTTGTAGTCAATACGGAGGTAGTGGTCAATGAGGGTGATTCTAAACTAAAAGTTATCGGAATAAAAGTAGAGAATGGTTGAGCTTCACTACTCACTATAGTTTCTTTAAGACAAGTTTCCCTGTCTTCAGGTTCGGTTAAGTTAGTACGCAATTTTGCAAATTCACTACGCAAACTTTCCACTTGAGCTTCGAGAGACTCAGTTTTAGACGAGACACCTGCGCTCTCGCTACGTACTTCGTCGTACCTCGCATTCATGTCATTGACTACGCTATCTAACTTCGAACCTTGCATATCAATTTTGCTTTCAAGCTTAGTACTTTGAACAGTTATCTGACTTTCAAGAGTACACATATCACTTTTCATATTAGCACATATATCATTTTCCATCTTGATACTTTGAGTAGTCATTTTACTTTCGAGATTATTTATCGTTTTGGTGAGCGCATCCTAATAAAGAACCCTGATTACTGATACCGGTAAGTTCGGTTTCGTTAAATTCGGAATCAACGCGAACCCCGTCCTCAGTTTCATCCTAGACTGTCCCAGTATTACTTGACCTACAAGCCTTACAAACATATCGCGACTCTAACATAGGTTTCAAGTCAGCCGCTATTCGCTCACGTCGTAAATGCTTTTGTTGCATACAAGCAGTACAGGTTATTAACGCACCATTGCGATTACAACATACAGGATGATAATCCTGAGCGTCGGCACTCATATTATCGTCACTTAAAGGATTACTCATTATTATAAAATACATTATCATATAATAAGTAACCACTATTAACGTAATTCCCACAAAATACCGAAAGTTCGACTCCAATAACCAACGCAACAATCATGCAGTTTCCACTATACCTAATTTAACTAAAATTAACCTAACTCGACGTAAGCCACTATCTCCACAAGTACGTAAAGAAATCATTAACTTTAGTAATTCTCCAGTCACTTTAATATTAAATTCATAAACAACCAACCTTTTCCTCTCAGTAACGTTTATCTTCTTTCAGAAATCAAATTAGTTTGAAGCAATTGATACTTTTTTTTACAAGAAGGACTAAAATCCTGGGCTGGTAGTTACCAAAATGTAACTCAACACAGTCTCACAAATACTGGCTGGGTCACCAAAAACTTACGACCCCAACCCAAGATTCCAAAAGAGAT
This sequence comes from Lepisma saccharinum, assembly GCA_022664845.1. NCBI lineage: Eukaryota > Metazoa > Arthropoda > Insecta > Zygentoma > Lepismatidae > Lepisma > Lepisma saccharinum. The sequence goes on from JAGDQP010042586.1 coordinate 13,810, forward strand.
CACACACACACTTCCTGGCTAGGTGAAGTCAAAACTGCAACACCAAGAAACAAACCAGGAATGCAAATAGGGTCGCCAGGATCCTAGAGTACCCACGCAACGCATCTAACCTAAACTCTAGCTCCAAACATTTTCTACACCCCAGATGAGCGGCGCAGAAATGCCTTCCAGATTTAAGAATATTTGGGAAATAGGATTCCAGATTCTTGTGATCGCTGTGAAAAAACAATAATTTAGAACGAGGGAAAAATACCGGTAAGGCGACACTTCCAATCTTTTAATTAGATCGTCGGTTCATACTCTGTAGTACCAGCTGGTTCAGATTAGCGATAGTTTAAGAAAGAAAAACGCAAGTCTTTACTTGGGAATAATCTCAAACGAACATACGCATATCAACTCATATGTGACTCATACTATGTCTTTACTCATTTCGAAGTCTACAGGGTGGCAAAAGACCATGTCTTACCTTTACCTTAGTAGGGCCCACACCTGTAGTCTGGAATCGCAATTCCTGAAATAAAGACGAACGAACACTCACGAATGACGGTCGCAACTCAATCTAATCGTCGTGTCATAACGCAAAAATGCAAATAATATTTATTCACTCAAATCACATACTGGAGTCACTTCATATATCAACGCAGAATAAGCAGAAATTCCATATATAGTTCATTTCCCAAGTTATCACATCTCAGCTGGCGAAAGAATCCTACCACTTACCTACGGATTTATGAACCAACCTAATCTAATTAAAAACGCATCTCTCAAAACGATAGGTTTACCGAAACAGAAATAATTTAGTATCGATTGCTGTCGAACTTCACGTAATAATTCGTAGTTAAATTCCAATGAACATCAGGCAAACATTAAATAAATCACTGTACATCATAAATATTACTATACACTGTATATGGATTATCAACTAATGCCTTAAATCATACCTTGTTAACTGAGATGACTCCTATATTACGTTCACTCACCAGAAACACGAGATTGTTCGAAAAAATATAAAAATTTCAGAATTTCAATTTATTAGACTGAATTTACATAATGCACGCTTTCGGATATGATAATTTCATAAGAACCAAAACAGAATTACTGTTGAGCTGTAGGAACAAACAAATTTGAATCGTTTATCTGGTATACATTGAATTAGTTAAGCAGAAATGAAAGTTAGTTTGTCGGATATAAATGTCCATAATTTCTATAATAACTAATAAATCTTACTGAAATTTTCACAAGTTATTCCAGAAACGTCACAAGTTATTCCACAAATTATTATATAATTTAGAAAAGTTTTATCACATTATTACTTACACGAATGAAGTTATTGTCCAAAATACATCTTATAGAAAGAACCAAGTTAGCCTTATTAAAGGCATGACGTCATTACAGATGATTACTATATTATACAAATGACGTTCTGAATAATTCTTGAAAAATGCAAAATAATGTTATAAAATACAACTTTTTACCGGAGAATAGTGGCTGGAGTTGAAACCAAGATTAACTAATCATGTCGAGTTATTAAATTTACAATTAACATAAAAAAATGGTACACAAAGATGGCTGAACAGACAGGTAGCTAATTTGACTATGTAATGGAGAATATGCGGTAGCTGTCAAATTTCGAAAGGATTTGGAAACTGGAGACGAAAATTTTGCATGTGATTATTAAAATTTAACGTTCCGATATTTAAAATGTAGAAATTCAGTTAATAGCGGCCCCATACTGAAATTTAGCACATGTTACACATACTGACAAATAATCTCCAAAAAATAAAATACTGATGATTCTATTGCCGTGAAATTTTGAAGTAATTTCTGGAGATGAACTTCTTATTAGATCTTGTATCTGTATTTTTCTTCTTAGAACGATTGATATTTTCCGAACTGTATGAAATGAAATGGTTTAATATTCTAAATATATCTTTTATATTTACCAGTACCTGTTAGGGCTCGGGAAAGGCAAAATTACTGGAAGCCCCGACGTCCTTCCTTCGGCGTGAACAAAATAGAACTAACTAACGAGGCGAGGGAGAGCAGTTCTCCCATCAAACGGAGAAGTAAAGCTGATTCACACCAATCAGCAATAAACAAGTCACGAAGCATTGACTAGGGTCCAATCAGAAACAAGCACTAGATCCAAGTCATTGCTGCGTGACTAACGAAAACCTGGATGGATAACGATTAAAACCCAAAGCAAAAATAATAAAAACGAAACACGTTCACTAAAACCAACCAAAGAGAATGAGCTAAGGAGAACACACAAAAAGGAAACAGAACGTAGACTAAGAAAATAAAAGGGGGAGAAAATAAATGAAAATGGAACAGCTACCAGGCTGCTACAATTGGACACTAAAATTCTCGATGGGCATTGCACATCTATTTTCATCTTCTGTCGTACATATTTACGCCTCCAACAGGTTTTGTAGAAGAAAAGGTTGAGAGCAACGCTTCACACTTTATCAAACCATTTTAACATTCTAAATCTGGTTCCATTCAATGGATGTTTCTTCTCTTCAAATGGTCTTCTACTCCCTTTCGTGCCAATTGTACCTGTCGGTTTGTCGAGCAAAACTAGTTATACAATAAAGAAGATATTTAATATGTGGAGCTATGCTCTGGTTATGCTTCAACCCGACGTCACGCACACACACACACACGCGCACACACACACACACACACAC
>JAGDQP010042587.1:5820-16498 GCA_022664845.1 Lepisma saccharinum
TGATCTTCGAGAAGTAGGTGTTTGTGATGAAGACTGGTTTGATCTTGCTCATAGAATCCTATGGAGAACGTTTGTTACTGCGGCGATGAATTTGCGTTCCGTAAGCCACAGAGTAATGCCTTGTTTAGATTACTAACATTTTACGATGGTAAAACTTATGGGTAAAACTAACTTGTGTTCAGACTACCGAACTTAACTTGGTTATCGTGCTTGTACTACCATTGACTGTAAAGAAACAGGTTGAGGTTTCCGTGGTTGAATAAAGAATTTGCTTGTTACACGGGACAGGATTATATTATAAAAAATGAACACAAATGAATTGATTATAGCGTCACATTTTGTAGATTAGTTCTGCCATCATTCTTTTATATTTTAAAAGTAGTACGCACCACTATTATAGTATATATTTCGATAAAGAAAGAAATAAACTCACGAAGTGATTGGTGCCTAATAAATAACTTGTGTTTACAGTCGTTTCTTACTAACGTTTCAAGATAACCGTCGTAAGTTGACGCTAGTTAAATTTGAAACCCGCGTTAACGGTAACTACCGTTTACATTTCTAAATGACCTCGGGTTAACGTTAACTATGGTAAAATGTTAGTCATGGAAACAAGGCATAAGTAAGTAATTATTAATGGTTTATAGCGTTAGCCAATACATAACTTCTTTTTGCTTTTGGAAATACTTTAAAAGCCGGGAATTTAATAATTTCTTTCAAGTTATAATGTTGCAAACTTCCTCTTGTTATTTTGTTCATTATAAATTTGTATTGCTTCCATATTGATACGTACATGTTTCTCACATTTAACAATTTTATGAGTTTAAAGTATCTAAATGTTCACATTTATCACATATACTAGAGTTTATTATTCCTTTTTGGGCCCAATTTTCATTTGTGGGATATATTTGATATCCTAAAGTATATAGCGAAGGTATTTTGTTAACTCCGGCCAAGTTTTCCCCAATAGAATAATTCCAATTGCGTTGAGTTTTTGTATTGTATATTTGGCACATAATTTAGCTCAGCTAAAAATGCTACCATTTAACCACCACGGCCCACATACACAGATGTAATGGGACACATAAAGTGCATAAAACGTAGGAATAGTCCCAAATGGCATCGCAAGTATACAGACAGACCAAAATAAGACAAGTTGTTTCTTATGTATGGTTAATATCATTGAGGGGGAAGGGTTTACCCTGCCCCCATATAAAAAGTATATTGATGGACCAAAGAAGAATTTGAATGTTCTAGTCCTTTAGGCAGCTTGGGCAAAAGCCGGATGGATGATGATTCGTGGAATGAAGAAAGTGAGGCATTGAGCCACCGCGGTCCGGATAGGGTTAGTGCAAACGGATTTGCCAAGCAGGTCGCCCACTCTTAGTTTGAAGATACCATCGGCACGGGCGTAAGCCATAGTGCTGTTACCGCCAATACAATTAATTTTATCTTATCTTGAAGATACCATGCTGGCATTAGAAGAAAATGACTGAAGAACCTCTGAAAATGGGATGGCCTGTCTCTGGATTCCATCCTACGACGTTCCAAATGCGAAGTCTTAATTCTACCAATTGACCTCCAAGTACTCAGATCCTACATTTTATATTTGACAACTTATTTGAGATAATAGCACAAGTAAGAAGAGTGAATTGAGCATAGTCCACATGAAAATGAGCGTGCCAAGCTTATTTTCAAGTTTGAGCGTGAGAGTAGCTCAGTTTTGTGACGAGTTTGAGTTAAACTGCGCTGATATCAAAAGTATGACTCAACCCTGATTCATATTATAATTTGTCTTTGAATAATGAAATTGTATCGTCTGGGAGAATGTTGTGTGAAGTACTCGGAGTAACTATAGAAAATAAACTATATATGACTGAGTGGTATGAATAGGAAATAGGAACTATGAAATAAATGTATGTGATTTAATATTGTTTTTTTTTAAGTGCAAACATAACAAAAATTTAGCTAGGCTTGTATATTTTAGTACTCATAGCGTAGGTTACGTAAGCAATCCCAATCCAACATAACATGGAGAAGAATCACTTGGAATAATCTGCAAGGTAAGCAAAACTTGTCATAGACTGGAGACCAATGGATGGAGAGAGGAAAATAAGGAATGATGAAATGACGAGGTTTGCGGGAACAACATGAGCAGGAGACCCAGTTCTAGAAAAACATATCAGGCTGAGACCTCTTACACCAATTTGCCTACCGGACAATTTCCCATTAGCTTTCATCTGTTTCCGTATGGAAGTCATAACTCTCTGAACGATGTTGCTATCCGATTAGCAAAGAAAACTGGATCGTGAATCTGATTTCTTCTGAGAAGGTTGTAACCCAGGGTCATTTGCTGGAGAGGATGTGTTCTCGTTTTTCCATCTTACGAACATGTTCTCCATCTTTTTAAAGATTTCTTGAAAAGTCAACATTCTTATAGTGACCATGTTAAACCAATTTGTGTTAGTTTCCAACCGTTTGAAATTTCGGAATCATGGGTACAACTCAAACACTGAGTTTTCGATTTAATTGATGCCCATTGGACTGACCATAGATACAAGTTGTTGATTGAGTCGATACAAGGAATCATTGTAGATCCTTATTTATGTGGATACACTGAAATATCTCAGTTGTTCAAGAATTTATAAATAAAAATATAGTTATATCTAGTCTCTTTATATCCGTTTCTTTTTCCATGTTATTTCCCAGTGTAGATGACTAACATATTCTGCATCCAGAATATGAATTGTACTGTATTATCCGAATGCTTTGTATCCCCTCAATTAAAATTTTCATTACATGTTAATATTTCATGGAAATGTACAACGAAAATATACACTACTCGCCACTAAAAATGCAACAAGAAGAACGAGAGACGATAGCAACCCCAAATTTGGTAGATACATACCGTAAGGTGCAAGTAGAAATGATTAATTTACCGCTTTCTGCGATACGTGACAACGTTGCGAGAGCGGAACAGAACTGCCGAGGGTCAGTAGCCTTTAGGGTTACCAAGGGCATTCAGAACGGCTGCAACACAGCGAGGCATAGAGAAGATGAGCCCTTGGCTGTCCTCCTGGGGTATGGCAAGAAATGCGTCATAGACACGATCATAGATCTTTAACTGTAGCTGGGAGAGGCAGCTGGCGTCAGAGTCCTTGTGCAGTCATGAACCAGACGTGTTCAATCGGCGAGAGATCAAGTGAACACACCGGCCAAGGAAGCAGGAGAACATTGTGTCCAGCCAGGAAGGCTAGGACATCACGTGACACATGCGGACAGGCGCTATCCTGCTGGTATGTGGTCCCGGCAGGAAGGACCTGCACCAAAGGTACCACAATCGGGACCAACACATTGTCGATGTAACATTGGCTGGTCACATGTCCGTAGGAGACATGAACGGGCACGGAATCCAATGGCACTCCACACCATAACATCCGGTGCCGGACCAACATGGCGATGCAAGACGCAGGCGTCGCTCAGCCTAGTGGTATCGCTACATACGGGTACGGCCATCATAATGCTGCAGACAGAAGCAGGAATCGTCTGAAAAGAGGATGTCCTGCCATTCGGCTCTTCATGCGCGACACCATTGTAGTCGCTCATAGCTATGCTGTGGAGTCAGTGGGAGCCGCAGCAATGGACGCCGTGCCAATATGCCCCGCTTTGCCAGACGACGTAGAACTGTTCGTGGGGACACTGGGCGCTGTGCAACATCCGCCAGTGTTTGGAATATGGCAGTTTGATACACAAGAGCCATACGCACAAGCCATCTGTCCTCGCAGCCCGTGGTATGGCGCGGTCGTTGGGATCCGGCATGCCGTTGCGTAGTGCCTTCGTGGAGACATCAAGTTCATATGCGCTACAGTGTGGTCGCAGTCCGTCCAATGCGGGCACGAATATCGCGAAAGGATAAACTGGTCTCGTGATATGCCACAACTCTTCCGCGATAAAAGATCGAAATTTGCTGGCATTCGACGACGAGGCATCTCTCGAACATATACACATACTCACGTAACACCAACAGTGGTGAGTGGTCCATCACTGCACTGTGACTCTCAGGCCTACACTGCACTGTGACTCCTAGATGGCACACCCGGGGCCTCTGATGCGTCACGGAGCTGTCGTGCTAATCAGTTAATCTTTGCGTGCTCTACATATTCTGCAAATTCGCATTAATCCCTTGTCTCCTTCTCGATGTTGCATTCTTAATGGCGTGCAGTGTAGTTTCGTCTAAGAAGCATAATGTAAAATGTGTCTCTCGACGATTTGTTTTCAAATTATGAGGATAAGAGGGAATAAATAATGTTAGCAAATTGTTGCCACGTCAAATGAATTCGTTTTAGATAAAATCGAGTTGAAAGATTTTCTTCCTCCATTAGCAGGTTGTGCGAAGTGCATGGGGTATTTTAGCAGAGTGGTCGCGAGCTCAGCTCTTTTTTTTTTTCGGCTACTTCTACAATAAAGAGAGAGTAGATCCTATTAGTTCTTATTATTTATGTTTTTGAGGTTACAACGGCTTTGACTACCAATTATATTATTCAACGGAAGTAGTTATGCATTATCCTGGATTAAGCTATTTGGGGGTCCTGGGCTATTGATTCCCTCCCAAGGTTATAGACTTGGTTAGGGCCCCTGCTATCTATCACCTGTAGCAGTGCTGGAAATGGATTTATTTTACTCGGGGAACACAGAAAATTTTCTACCAGTGAAAACTGCGGGTTACAAAAATACATGGTAAAGGGAACGCAGAAAAAAAAAAAAACCTATGGGAACTGCGCATTGGAAATAATAATTTTATAGGTGTTAACATGCAATTTCCGGCGTTATGTTCTACTTACTAATCGATATCAAAATATCGTTCTGATATTTTGTTTGTTCTGTATTCGTTTCGAGCAGCAAGAAGGGAAGACTTCTTCCCACTTTCTAACAAAGGAAATAAGAACCATACGTTTCAAGTGAAAGTTAATTTCGCATATTTTCCCCGGATATTCAGGGTTGGTGGTCTCCGTACAAATGAATCAATAGGATAGAGTTTTCTCATCATTGACGGGTAATCATTCTTGAATTGCTACTTATACCTGTTTGCTTCACGTTGAGTAAGAGATATGGAATATTTCTGGGTATTTTAAGATTTCAAAGAATTTCAAAAAGTGATGACAAAGAGTCATTTAACCGCCTCTCGAAAGCATAAATAACAGTTGTTTGTTGTATTTCTTCTCGCAGTTTGCTCTCCTCCACGTTCCCCTTCATTTTCAGCGCTGCCCTGTAATCGTAAGGGTAACTGATTTTCTTCTGACGGGGCACCTGAACAAGTGGGAACTTTGGGTTAAAGCCCCTTTTGACCCCCCTTAATCCAGCTCTGCTGGATGATGATACTTTTCGTAGAAACAACAGAATTTGTAATAGTTTTTTCAGTATTAGTACTGAAGCAGTAGTACTGCACATAGTAGTAAAGCTGCCGCTTTGCTTTCACAAGGTGTTTCCAAATCATCAACGAAAAAACATTCCTACTTGATCGACATTTAAGATCTCTGTTTAATCACGGTATCGATGTATACCGCGAATAGTGTTATATTGTTGAAAAATTGTGATGATAATTATGTTCAATGACGAAATGTATTTTAAGGCAGCGTTCTCAAAAATAAATTTCTTGATAATTTTCAAGTTAGTAGGAACAATTTTCTAACGCTTGATTAATATTTCAGCTCTCCGCCTTGCAAAGCAAAGTTCTTTTAGGTAAATGAAAATAGGGGAGCTGTAATGAGATTTGAACAAGTGATAGGCTGAATATTAGCCAGTCGTTCTAAACACTGAGCTGTAATAAGTGATTAACTTCGGTAGCGCGTGTAATGAAACAAAATGTAACCTGTTTTTTTTTTTAAACCTATATCAGTAAACTTTGTAAAATTTCAAATTGCGTATAACCTTACTTTTCTAACATATTCCAGAATTTTGAAAAAAATGTAAAGAAATGCAAAAAGGGGAGCAATTCTTTATAAGCACCCCGAGAAATAGTAATTAAAAAAACGAAGAAAATGTAAAAAAAATCGCGCGGGCCGGGAATCGAATTTGCGACTTCGGATATGCGAGAATCGCGTCCACTGTAATAACGGTGGATATCCGCCGATGTCCGTCGGTGGACCGACGGCGGATATTCGACAATAGCAGCTGTTGTAAGCTCTAATACAGGCGGTTATCCGCCGATATCGCCTCATTCCCCGACGGCGGCTATTCGCTACTTGCCCGACAGCGGATACAGGGAGGCGGTTATCCACCAATATCAGCTGCTATCACAAAGGCGGCTATCCGTTAATGCCCGCCGGTGAAACCGACTGCGAATATTCAACACGACGGCTGTCCACAAATATGCACCGGTGGAGTACGGTGAACCGACGGGGGAGCCGACAAATTGCACAAAGTTACAATGTAATATCATCATTAGTTTTCTTTCTTAAGAAAATAAATAAATAAATTTGTTTTGCGGTCCAAATGGACCTGAACACAGCAGCATTGTTAAATTCGTTATTTCTCTAAAACGGCTTCATATGGCCCGCCAACAAATTGTTAATATTATTTACTCCCTAATAGCTACACGATGACACAATTTTAATAAAATCTGTGGGGGATACATTGTACACTCTCCTTGTAAGTTGTCGTCATGAACTACAAGTTGAGATGTAAGATTTCTTTTTTCGAAGCTTAGATGAAAGCAGTGCAGTTATGTTCCGTTTTTTTTTTTTAAAGCTAAACTATCGTTCACTGGACATAAACCTTGTAGGAGCAGAAATCTCGAATCAAGATCGTGACGTCACGCTCTATTCGTAAATAACAACTAGGTTGTGGAAGAATTGTTTGTATACAACGATAAAATACTAACATCCTATTCATAATATGCTTCATTTTGAGTAGCCTGACCGCTTACCAGTAATCATGCTATTCCATCAATTGTCGTATATATATAAAGTTCACAATGTATCATTTGTGTGCTTTTTTCCTGAATCATCACCGCATAGGCATCATGTATTAGTCATGACTTGGCCCAGATAACATTTTCCTCTAGCCTGAAAATCTCTTTTGAAGAAGATTGACGCAAGTGTGTACCATTGCGTAATTTGAAAAACCGCTAACTGAATTTTATTACCAAGCTATTCATAATAAATTTCCCGTTTATAAGTTGTGTAACTAGTAACGGGGAATAATATATATTCGTGAACTCTATACAGTACATTAAAATATATCTTTTTCACTGACGAATAGAACGTTAAAATATCAGCTTGTAAAGCAATATTTCTCAATTTCCCCCCCCCTCTGGTGTCTCCTTAGAACAATGGCAGGGCTCTTTCTCAATTATTTTGTAAACCTAAATACCGAACAGTATTTCATCATTTATGGTTAAATGATTCGGTAATTAACTTCTTTTTGGATTAACCTAATAATAATGAACTATATAACAGGATTACCAGATGATGTTGCACTAAAGCAGAACAGTTTTAAAAATGGACAACTGCCAACATGTCTCATTTAAAATCTAAGAAACAAAACATTTGTGGTATTCTTGGCTTTCAGTGCTTAGTTTTAGAGGGAAATTTAGATTAAATTCCACAATTTTATTGCACAGTATCTTCTCGTCAAGCAATAAAATTTATATATAAAGTAATAAATATACCTGTTAGCTAAAAGCTGTTTTGTTCAGCGATTTTTCAAAACTAACGGTAGGTGGTTCTGCTGTTTTCTACCATGCTGTTCTCTGGTGACGAAACTATGAACTTTTTGCCACTCGCTTACTTTTATGCAACGAAAAGAACACCTTTTAGTTATTTAATTATAACAGATCTGACCGACTGCAGACTTGTCAATGTGGGAGGTTTGCCAACCTGGAACGGAAAAAAATGCTTGCTTGCGTGGGAAAATAAATAACATACCAAAGAGCTACAACACAAACGTTAAACCTTCTAAACCATAGAATCTCTCACACATTTTGCGTGAGAGTTGACAGGTCTGCTTTCTGTTGCTAAAAATTAGAGAGTGCCAAGACACAAATATGTCATGTCCTTTGACTTACATCACCCCCTGTAAATCTCAGTAACCGTGTGGGCTAGGACGCTGAGCCGTCTTTCATAAGGTTGAGGGTTCGAATCTCCCAGAGGCCTGGATGTTTGTGGATTACTCAAATGACCTATAAAAAATGAAGTTCCTGACGGTAGTTCCATCTATTCCTCATCTTCTAATTTAATATAATCTACGAAAAATACAAAAAAGCCATTATTAATAATAAATATGAACATATAAAAATATATTGTGTAAGAAAAAATCTTATCACCTGCCGGGAATCGAGCCAGGATCTTTTATTTCGTAAGCAAACGTGTTGTCAATGCGCCATGCTGATAATAGGTGGTCTCGCCATTGTATTTACTGTCATTCCATGACATCTAGTCAACACTGGGATTTATATTCAGAGCATCGTACTTTCAGAACCTCAAAAACCGAAGTGGTAAAAGAATCTAGCATCTCGGTCGCGATTTTTTTTTCAAAACAATCTTGCCATTTCTACGGTGCTCCAAATGGAAATCACCGTAAACAAGTTGGAGTACAATTTTAACATCACTATCTCGTATGCTCGCCGCTAACCAGGGCTTCGCCCCCCCCCACTCGCGGCTGACGAAACCCAGGTCCCTTCGAACGTATGCTCCCTCCTTGCAATCCTCATTGTCGCTCGGTGTGCATCCTGCCCTGGTGCGTTTATATACACCCTAGCTTTTAGTAGCTAAACTCCACGCCCCCATGGTCACTTTTTTCAGTAATTTTAGATAATGTACGAAAAATAAAAGAAAGCAATTATTAATAATAAAGGACCTTGCAGGGTAAGATGGTGAAAAGTGACTTGGGAAGAATCATGATAAAATATATATATTACCATATTCAGCATAAAAAATTATGGCTCTCCACCAAATTTCAGCTCAAAAGGTGCTAACCTAACCCCAAAATAAATTAAAGTGTGTTTTTGGTAATATAGCGATATCTTGGTCGGATTTGTACCTACGATCACCTTTTTCTTAAAATTGAAATTTTTTTCAAGCTCTACAAGATTGAGAGAATTCTTTCATTAATGTTGGCGCCAAATTCAATCGTTTAGAGAGGTTAGAAAATTTGAAAATTGAATTAAAAACTAAGCAGTTGGCTCGAAAAAATTATGTATTTTTAGTGGTTCTATAACCATGAACTTTTTCAGATTTTTTAAAGTGACAGAACATAACAAAAAATATGACACATGACCGGGCTTCTTACGTAACACATGCACTGTAAATATAAGTTCGAGAGGCCTATTTGCCAGGTCGTGGCCGACCTCGGCTTCTTGAGTGAAAGGTCCCGAGTTCGAGTCCCACTCGGGACGAAAGTTTTTCTTCTTGTTCTTTCAAAATATATAATTTATATGTACGTATTTATTATTTAATAATTGCTAGGATGTATATAAATAAATGCTTGCTACTGAAAGCTATGATGTATCTGGATGCACCAGATCCCATAGCGCGCGCTCTCATATACAGTTACTTTATAAATTCTTCAATTTGTGCGCCCCATGATTTTTCTTTTAATCGTGCATGAACAAAAAGTTTTTTTTTTACTTTTTAGTACGAATTGTTTGAGAAAAGGATGTCTTTACAAAGTTTTTTTTTACTGTCCCGACCGTGTATATGAACAGCACAGAGATTGGGATAAGATAAAGATGAAATGAATGTTATGTGTACCCAAATATAGGTGGAAGAGAATATTAACAGCTCATTTGCGTATGCCCTCCGCTAAACGGAGACTACACCCCCCGCGGCTCAGCCGCCCATCTCCCTTCGGACTCACCGTGCCCAACTTGAACACCTCGCTCGGTGGGCGTTCAGACACATCCTAGCAATCAGTAGCAATCAGTTATTTATATACATCCTAGCAATTATTAAATAATAAATATGAACATTAGTGCCAATTGTTGTCTTATTTTTTAAAATACAATTTTCAAATTTTTAAACTTCTCCAAATGTTTGAATTTGGCGCCAACGTAATTTAAACAGTTACCGTCTTGTAGAGCTTGAAAAAAATTTCAATTTTAAAAAAGCAGGTCATCATAGGTGCAAATCCGACCAAGATATCGCTAAACTACCAAAAAAAAAAAAAACGTTAACTTAATTTGAGGTTAGGTTAGCATTTGAACTGAATTGGTGGAGAGCCATCATTTTTTATGCTGAGTATGGTAATATATTTTATCACGATTCTTTCTAAGGCACTTTTCACCATGTTATCCTGCTAGGCCCTTTGAACTTAGTCGTTTAAGCGGGGCAAAAGGATCCTGGAAGGATTTTCTAAAAATTATTTTAAGGGTTTTAGGCATCTGAGGATCAAGCCGGGATAAGTTTGGGAGAGTGTGTTGGAAGGTAGACGCCCAGGCCCTATTTTATAATCACCATCAAAGTGTTTGCCTGGTATCGCTGAGGAAAATCTTGGGAAACCTCAGTTAGAATGGTCGGCCACTGGAATCGGTCCCAATACTTCCTGAATGCTAAGTCAACGCTCTAGAACTTTTTTGGAACTTTGTTCGCAGTAAGCAGGTCTTACTTGTTCAATTTGATATACCCTTTTAACCTGTATAGACTGATATTCTTAGAATTAAGTTAGAATCACACACAAACAT
>JAGDQP010042588.1:0-16498 GCA_022664845.1 Lepisma saccharinum
TTGTAGATAACATGGTGATAGCACAGAGATTAATAATTTTAGATTTGTGGGTTTATTAAAATATTGCCTATCTTGCAGTCAGTATTTTTTGCTTTGGTAATTTGTCTCATTTTCGTAGTATTTCCAATGTCGATGCTGTCTGGCGGTTATACTATCTATAAGACCTGGATCACCTTAATTATAGATTTACGGGTTTAGTAAAATATTAGAAGAACTGTCATACAAATGATCTGCCAGCGCCACTTCACATGACCAACACTTTGAATTCTAAGCAACTCGGGGTCAGAAATCGTGAAATAGACTTCATATTAGGTTACTGTACTCAACTATTCGTCAAACTTACTAAGAGTTTGGTTACATCAATTTTGAACTGTTTGGGAACTTTACAACATTTGATCGAAACTACAGCGCAATTTTAGATTTTAAGCAGTATATGTACTAACTAAGTGACTGCTAAAAATTTCAGAATTCCCATTTCCAAAATAATAATTATTCAACAAAACAAATTTCCAAAACGAATCAAAATAGAAGCAATGGGAACTTTAGGAAATCGAACTACGTGCTTGAGAAGCAATTACGGAGCATAAAATCAAGTACTACTTTCTCTATTTCAGAAAACTGATTAATGGCTAAAACTTGTTCGATTTCTACTTTTATCTACAAACAATATATGCAAAAGATGACTGCATTATCACGGGGAACAGAACACTACCTTGTAAAGTAAAAAGAAATAGATAGAAAATTGCATTTTTTTTTAAAAAAAAAAACATCAACAAACTACTATTTCATTATTCTAAATGGCTCAAAAGAATCTTACAGGGAAGAAAGTACAAATTAGGGTAGGTTTTGGGGAATCGCGGTTCTCACAATTAAAATGTCGCTTAAATCTTTGTCACTGAAACGACTAATCTTGTGTATTGTTAAAAAGCTGGACTTATAAATAATCGTACGTGAAACTTCCATTTTACTTCTCTAAAAACTGTTTTCTTTAGGCATGCGAACACAAATACTAAAAAATAATGTCAAAATCGGTAGTCACATCCGGAAAGTATGTATTGCTAGTAGCGTAATTTAGTCTTCATTTTCGCTACTAGAATCCGTAATATGACTTTTGGATTGGTAACGAGACGGCCTCTGAGCATCAGGTATGTCAGAGCGAGGTCTAATAGAACTAACTTATTTCTGAGAATTCCAATCCTTGAACTGTTTTTTTTATTTAATCCGTACATTCTTTTTATTGCCACCGTTCGCACTGGTCTGAACTTGGTAACTTCTGTCATCTTTAGTTTCCGATGAGCTCACATTATGTCCGTTTCCCATGGGTTGTGAGTTCACATCCTGAATTATCGGTGTTGTTACTAGATGTTAATGTATGCAATAGCATTTTGGGTTCGTATTCCCATCGTAAAGTCATTGCTATACGTTTCATATACGTAAGTTAGTACTTGTCTTGCCTTTGCTTTTAATTTCTGTACAGATCTAAAAAAATGAAAGTCCCGTACATATGCCAAAATGCCTTTGTCCTCGCTTTTTGGCGGAAAGATCTTATTGCTTACGTAGGGTGGAAGGGGTTTGCGAATGTCGAAATTTATTAACGTAGAGTAATTTGGAATTATGTCTTGTTCATTTGCCATTTTGAAAATTAGGATAGGAACGAACTAAAAAAAATCTTCCCTTACCCTTTACAGAATTTAAATAGAATGGTATTTGCCTTTGGAAGCACTGTACGTATGAGCTTTTGGTAGTGAGGTTTTGCTGTTAAAATTTATGCCAGCGAGGATTTGTGGTTGAGATTTTTGCTGTCGAGATTTTGTCGTCGACATTTGTGATAGCTAGGCTTTTTGTCGAGCTTTTGTTGGCGAGGCTTTTCCTGTCGAGGTTTTGTCGTCGACGTTTTTGTCGGCGAGGTTTTGTATAACTGAAAAATCATCCCCCTCTCCCTAAAACAATAACGTTATTTTGCTTTTCACGTGTGCTTCTCGTATTCGTTTTAATGGTTCATTTATCAGTTGTGTGTAACTCTCACTCTCTCTCTTTCTGACAGACACTCAAACACACACGTACACACGAGGTACGCAACGCAACCTGTTTGTACTGGTTTTAAAGTAGCAATAACTTCCTTCTTTGAAAAATTAAAAGAAAACAAAAAGAACAAACGTTCTTGACGACGTGTTTTTGAAAATTTGTTTCTCGTTGTTCCACCAATTGTAAAAGGGGCTACACAAATACCAATGAACAGGCAGTAAAAGGAGTAGGGCGAATGAGATATAAAACGAAGTCATTTTTACGTATACTTGGCAACATAGGTTCCGAAACTGGGATCCGAGGCAATGTTTCAGACCACGGACACTTTTAAGATAAAAAAGAATATACCATTATTTATTCCTTTTTTTTATATATATATCTAGCTTTTATTTCGATTCTCAAAGAAGTATTACATCCGCCGTGCTTTAGTCGCTAACATGTTGTATCCAATGAAAGCATGAAACGAGCAAAATTCTCTCGACATATGCAGACAAAATTCCGAGGTTATGTTTTAAAAAGTCGACGATTGTTTTAAACACGATAGCTGATGTCTTGTTGCGTGGAGATCAAATGATTGTGCACATAGTCAGTATTGGCAACAAGAAAAGAGCCGTTCGCACTTGATATGGAGTGTGTTGGCTCTCACTGAAAACGGGAAATCCTCGTACAACTTGCACGGAATTGAGTTCAATTTCATTATGAAATAATACAGTAATGTCAAATGGCCCAAAATGTTTGGAAGATATCGAAAAAAAAATGAAAAAAAGTACATCTTTTACTCTCCAGTTAGATGAAAGTACCAACGTTATGAACAAGGGAAATTTAATTGCTTTTATTTGTTTCAATTATGAAAATATATTCCATGAAATCTCTTTCGTAAACCTCTACCGTCACATATCACAACAACCGAATACTTTCACTTTGTGGACAGGTTCATGGATAACAATAGTGTTAATTTGAATAAATATAAGAGCAGTGACGGAGCAAAATCGATATCTAAAAAAATAACTGATTACTATGTTAAACATGGCATCATTTGTTTTGTTGGTTCTTTTCTGTATCCACAGAGAGGCAGTAGAAGCAAAGGAGATGCTATTAAAACTCCCTTGACGACGTAGTTCGGGCTATGAATTATATTAATTCGCCTTTTGAATTCTCCGTTTTTTGGTTTAATCTGTGAAGAAGTGGGGAGTAGCCACAGTGATTGACGAGTACAGGGAAATAAGGAGGTATGTGCATGAAAGGTGATTTCTAGTAAAACGCATGTTAAACTCTTATCCACCCATGTATTTCACATTCCTAAAACCGCTATAATTTTGTGATTATCTGCGCTTTTCGATTGAAGCTTTCTAAGGTGTTACTCCTCACAGAATAATTTTGAGAGAGTTTTATAAAGGTAAAACGTAACTCTAAAGTTGTAAATAAAAATAACAACTTTTAAATTTAATAAACCACTTCTATAACTATATGCTTGAACATAAAATATAAATTTCTAATTCCAAAATATCACTTCCACGTATCAGTGTTTGTCTATTTATTTTCTGGTCTTTTTTATACTTCAAATATCAACACATTATCAATGAACGATTACATACTCTAGTTGCAAAACACACTACTTGATTAATAAATTACTTCTTACTCTGCCATTATTTGTAATTACTTATTTCTGAGAGCACAAGCCGCAGCTACTGAATTGAGCAGCTCAGTTGTTGTGCATGTGGAAAGTCTAAACACATGTATTTCTGCAAGCGATAGTTGCATCACCTCCAAATAGAGCATCTTTTAATTTTTTAATCGCGGTGGTTTTAAAACTGCTAGTGCGCGCGCTGTCACACGAGTATGTGCTCCATTTCTCAATTGAAAATCAATTAGAAAAAATCTGTAGGTCTTACACTAGTCTTGAGACGATCTCTCAAGATTTGAAGAACTTGGTCTACTCGCACTAATGCACAAGGGAGTCTCAGCTCAGGTATATTAAAACTCTGATTTACATCGTTCTGGTTTAACCAATTGTTACGTCCGGATTTTTATCAAGTGAGCATTGCCAAGTATTGAAATAGAAAAAATATCTTCATCCAGGAGATATGGGTTTTTAAAGCTGGATGACATGTTCATTGTTTTTGAAATATATTTCTGTTGACTGTTGGAACAATTGTGCCATTAAGACTCACCGATTCCGAAGAAATTAATACAAGGAGTTAAGAACACAAGTGTCAATGAACTGACATTACTTATAAAGAGTGACAGTAAGACACCATTTTTCTTCTCTCAGTGAAAGTGGAAGCTTGCCTACGTCAAGTGAGGGCTTATGGCTTTATATGAAGGCCTATTAGAGTTTACCCGAAGCCTCGATCCAATTCGATGATATTGTTCTATTCATTATTGGAAAAAAAAGTCGAAACAAATTTGTACTAGAATACGATATTGCAAAACTGCAAAGAACATAAATAATAATGTTATAATAGCAGTAAATGAATCAACCAATGAATCGTTCCTCACAAACAATTCCATCCAGTGAATTTCCATATTATTGGGACTGCTAGACTTTCGTCGATATTCCACTCGCTGTTATTTCTTTCTCTGCTATTCCGCGACCCAGTCAACACTGTTTGGCTTTATTCCAATCGGTCTTATTCCTATCGGTTTTACACCGATTGTTGAATTTAATTTCGATGTTATTTCAATCTACTGTATTTTTTTGGATGTTATTCGATATTACTTTCGATATATACAGTTACTTTCGATACTATTCCCACCGTTCTTATTCCTTTCGGCTTTCTTCCAATCAAAGCATTTTCTTTTGATTTTATTCCAGTCTGGCTTATTCCTATCGGTTTGGTTCCGATCGCTTCATTTCCATTGGGTGTTATTTCCATCGGCTTTATTCCCATCGTTGTTATTCCATCAGATACATTTCATAGTTATTCCAATTTCGGATTCAAGATAGGCCTTGGCCGACACCTTTTCTTTCTCCCAAATCCTGGCCTGAGTCCTAGATGCCTAAAAGCCATAAATAAAATAAAAATTCCAATTTTGGACTTTTACCATTCCGTACCATGCGAAGGTCCGATAATAATTAGTTTGCCTCATTTACATAATGATTCATGGTAAGGGATCTCAAAATATCCTTCTAGTTTAAGAAGTAAAATTCTACAATAATTGAATTATAGCAATAAATAACTAGGGAAAACTGAAAGCACAGTCCTTAGCTTATCCGCCTAGATATTGATAGGTTAAATTTGTCCCTAACGAAAACTTTTTGAAATTATCAGCTTAACCACGACAGATACCAAAATTTGTGTTTCGAATGCAAACGTCAGGAAAGAAGCCATAAGTAACGTGGGCAGAATAACATCAGTTTCCCTTTCCCCAAATTATTTTCAAGCTTCCTTTTATAAAAATCTTAAAGTGTCAATAACTGGGCAGTACAAATTGAAGGGCACTTAACTCCACTTATTTAATTGGGGACCAGAGTTTAAAACACTAATTTTTGATCCCTACAAAAATATGAGTTTATTCCGCAAATTTCGCTACTGCTGGGTGTGCTCTGCAGCCGTTTTTTGCTAGCTATAGCATATGTCTTAGCTAGCGCCCTCTGGAGCGTTACGCCTTCTTTAGGGAAATAGGTGTTTTGGACAAATAATTTTGGAGGAATTTTCACTGGTCTAAGAGATTTTATTTTTACCTCGGCATCTCATGATTTTCTTTCGTTCACGGTGGCGTATTTTTCTAAGTCAATTGTTTGTGCATGCTACAAGATGCGTTATCTATTTGTTTCGGGTGCTTTGGATGTACTCTCTATGGAATGGATGGATTTGTTATCTTATATGCATCTGCTATTGGCAAATCAGGATGACTTGGTGGCAGCGAGTGATGATAGATGGTGAAAAGAAGGGAAAGTGGTGTGTTTGTGAATGGGTTGTTATGGTGGTATTCTGCATCTAGGTTGAGTGTTTCTTGAAGCAATGGATGGTTTCCTTGGTATCTGCTTGTGAAATATTTTTGGCGGAGAGACTGTAGGTTGAAGAGAATATGGGGAAAAGGCAGTTTATTGTAGAGTTCTTGAGTTGGACTTGGTAACTTTATATTGTAGACTATTCGGTCTATAGAAAGTAACTTCAGCTGGAAGCTTATTAGGTTTTAAAAACATTAGTGTCTTGGAAGTTTTCCAGTCCGCTGATATGTAAGCTGTATTTAGAATGAAAATGTATATAACACAAGTAGATGGATGACAATATACGGAGCTTCCTTGATGTGTCTCTATGATATGTTGTATTGGCCTGGTGCTGTATTTCTTTTGTAGGTTACTATGTCATTGATGTCAGAGGGTATTACAGGTGCAGTGAGTTGATTGTTGTTGAAAATGGTCCGTGTTTGGTTGAAAATGGGGTGATGCGAAGTCGAATCTATCAACAGGATGCCGATCAGTAGGTTGACTAGGAAGCTGTGGTGTGAATATTTCCTGCAGATTAGTCGGAAATAATTTAATAATTTAATAATTAACCAGCAAATAACCAGCACGAGTTATTTAAATTAACCAGCAAATAAACAAATTAACAGTAAAGTAATTGAAATTTGTCATACATGTACGTGTGGAATGTTTCTTTATTTGTTTGTTGTGTTGATAATTAAATAATGTTCCTAATACTCAATCTAAATTGTTTAACATATTACTAAAATTTCATAACCTGCGTACTTATTTTTGGTTTTTGGATAACGTTTGCAATATAGACAGTGTATGTCTCCTAAATTTATTTCTTGCGTTCAGGTACGAGGGACATAGAGAGAGCTTCCGCATATTTCAGATTACCGTAATCCTAGTAGGCTATAATGCTTATCTCAACTAGTGGTACCGCTGCACATATTTTATAAACCTAAGCGAAATTAAAGGTTCGATGAATGCGAAAGTGTGAATATGGAATTACTTTTCTTGCCAATTATAAGTCGTGTAAAGCAGTTTTAGGTAAAGTAAAGCCACAGTTTTGTATTCTCGAGCTGTGACATTTTAACGGTGGTTGCCTTTAGCGTGTATGTTTAGTTTAATATTGCACATAGTAATAATTTTAGCAACCACACGGTCACATGCAATGCGTACTAAAGCAGAGTCGTATATTCATTGTAGTGTAGTGTGAAGTGTGTATAGTAAATTTGAAAATTTCTTTTGCTATCGTTTGTTCCGAAGTAACGTAATTTTTTTTTATTTCTCTATCCATCTATCTGATTATCATTCAAAAATCAGCGGGAAAGCATCGTTTGTACTGCAGACGACGCAAGAAGAAACAACAATCAGAAGTCATTTCCGCTTTAGTCAGCTGCCATTTTAATTCCAGTGACCTGCGGTTAGACGCACGTTTATAATCGCCATGCTTCCCACAAGCCTGGGCAGCCATATTGCAACTCACTTGGAAACACTTCCGGTAGGAATAACCCACTCTCGCTTATTTTGAACGATATTAAAGTGCGCACAGCGCAGGATGACAATTTGTTTACAAGCAATATTACAGATGCGAGTTTCAAACAGTCTTCTTTCTCGCCTGGCCATTGGATTTCACAACGCTTGGTTGGAGTAACTCCATGAATATGTATCTACAAAAACAAACCAGCAAAGGCTCAGTTATTGTCATTGTAAGCGACAAATAGCCACAGCACGGGTCAAAAACAAATTGATTAACCTTCAATGCGCGTCTGAAAGGAGACAGAGTAGACGACACATTTCTCGATAACTCATTAATAATAATAATAAAAAAAAATATCCAATACACCAATGTTTCTTTTGTACGAGGTGAAAGTGTTGCAGACCGTTGATATGAAACATTGGTCTAAATTGTCATTGTGTACGTAAGGGAGACTTGAACGTAACTTCTCCTTTTTGTAGTAATCTTGCAAAATTTTCTTCATCTTTCTGTGGTGATATTATTCGTTTCTGGGTATGTGTGGATATTTTATAAACTCCTCGGGGTGCATGAAGATTCTGTTCTTTTACACTTTTAGAACTTTAGGAGGGTATTTTCCGTTCTCTGAACAAGGTAAGATAGCACCGTTCACCCCCGTAAAGAAGCACTGAAGATGTTATTAATATTCTAAACAAGATTGTGAATTGCTAAAGGCGGGACTTATAGCTTTCGTTACAACAGAGTTTAGAATAGAGTAGAGTTTCAATAGACACCAGCATTTTAAACCCGGACAAACACGCACGAAAGCAAGCATGTTAACCATTCAGCCAAGCATAGGCCCAAAACAACTTATGCGACAGTATGAGATAATAAATTGAATTTTTAAAATGTCGGAAAGGTCGATAATGGTGATTTGTTTTCACTATGAACGCTTTCTCTGTAAATGGGTGTACTATTTATAATTCCGTCCTTTTTGTATCGAAAGAAAAGGAATTGAATTTTTATGGCCGGCCGGGAAAGGGTGCAGGAAGGTGTCTATGTTAAAGTTGTCATCCCGCCAATTGCCTTATGTGAATCAGCAAAAACCCTCGAACCCACAGTCAGGATAGTGGGCCGCTGGGATCGAACCCATGACCTCCCGAATTCTGCGCCTACGCTCTTCCACTGTGCTACGGCGGCTCGGTGTGGAAAGAAAAGGATAAATGAGGCGCAGTTGATAGCAGCTTGTAAGAAAACATACAGTATAAGCAACATAAACTTCATTACATTTGAGAAAAGGATGACCTGTTGACCTGATCACTTGTGAAAATATCATATTATGTGCTATGTATTGTAGTCATTAAAATGCCTTTTAGTTATTACGTTCATTAGATACACATAATATATGGATAACATAAAACAGAAATTGAAATATTTATTCAAATTAATGTTAAATGAAACCCACACGCTAAAGCAAATGATGGAGCAGTTGACATAACCGAGAAAAGCTGTTGATCCATTTCTTTTTAGTTTAAGGCTTTGGCGCAGGCCAAACGAATGATGAGAGAATTGGTGGAATGAAGAAAGTGGGTTGAAACGGGAGAACACCGAGAAAACCCACGTACACAGTGTTGGTCCACCACAAAAACTGCATTGTATAAGCCGGGATCGAACGGAAGAAACCAAGCGCCAGAAATCAAAGCTCTATAACTGAACCACTGTGGCCCCCGGGTCAATATTGCTCAACATTGTTTCTACACAGCATTAATATATCATAACTTTCCTTCAACGTAAGTCTATTTTCTAAACAGCGGATAATGGTGACTTTTATCTCGCGATAAATTAAGCTTATCTTTTTACTCCGCGGGAAACTTTTTCAAGAGAATGTCAGTCGTCAGCATGACACGAACCTGTGATGAGTATCGGGGGTTCTGTGATAGAGCGCTCACTTGAGTCACTTCAGGCGCGCAGGGTCGTTAGGCTCAACCCAGTCTCATGCCATGCAGGCTTAACGGTAGATCAGGCATGCCCAACAGCAGGCCCGCGGGTCGCAATGTGAGTTTCAGCGGCCGACGGCTGGATAAAAATTATTTTTAATTGTAATATGTAATCACACGAAATTTAACAACTTAACAATCAAGTAATTTATATTGTTCTCAAAGTAGTAAAACGCTTTAACAAAGATAGTAAATAGTGGGTAAGTGCAAAATTTTAACTCATTCTGACCTTACCAAAAAGTTGCTAAAAGGCTTTAAATAAAAAATAAAATTCCACCCGTTTCGACAAGTCACAGGTTATCCAAGCACTGACCTCACAAATGGCACTGCCAATGCGTGAATCTGTAGCCACGTAATCAGAGGAATATTACATCCCTTTCATACGAACCCACCATGGTGTCGCAACCACGTCGTCACATAGTTCCAAATTGAGCCTTTCACACGCGGTGGAGGTCGCACCTTTGGTGGCCTGGCCAGAATTCTGGTAGCGGCATTTGTCTGGTGCTACTGAGAAAAAATCATGGGAAAACCTTTGTAAAATTTGAATTGAAGACCTGATTTGCAAAACATCCCAAGTCCACAGGAGTATTTTTTCAGGAGGAAGAAAAAGCAGTCCAAGGTCTTGGTATGTTACTCTATTCAGCTGAAATTATTTTGTATTAAAAAAAAGGTTTTTGGGATTACGATGTAATATTTATGTAAGTGGATAGCCCTGGGAACATAGACATCGAAGAACAGAAAAAATGTAAATACGAAGAAAGTGGACTTGGGATGTTTTGCAATTCAGGTCTTGAAAGTATTTATACCCTTCAGGCATCTGAAGCTCAGACCGGGATAAGGGAAGGGAAAGAGCGGGAGGTATCATCTAAAGCCTGAGTTGAAGGTACCATCCCAGGATTTGCCTGGTGTGAAAAAACAAAAGCCTGGACAACTGCAGTCAACATGGTCGGCCGCTGAAAATGAACCTAACACCTCCCGAGGGCTAGCTGAGGTACGACCGCTCGGCGGAAATTTTTTGTCAGGGTGAACAACCGCTGGGATACAGTAAATATATCGCTACAGTAATCCATAGTTTTGATTCCTCATCTATAATAAACATTTGTTTTTATTATTTAACTCTCTATTATCAATTTTTAACAGAGGTTCTGTGAATTTCTAACCAAATTTATTCATTTTGAAAAAACGAAAACGTGTTTTCTGTCTCTGGCTGACTGTGGTTTTGTCTGTTTTCGGTTACGATTTGCAATTCGTTATATAAAGAAAGGTTCTTCCTCATTTTTCTCAAAATAAATAAATTAGCTTCAACCAAGTAAACCGCTCTAAATTAGACCAATCTTAAATAAGTAGTATTACTTTCAAGATTGTACAATACAGAACGTAAGAGAATTTAGTATTAAAAATGTATAAAAATTATAGGCCAGAAACGGTTTCACTTTGCAATAATTAGTTTTAGCCTTCCACCACCCCTGCCTTGCCCTGAACTTAACGACTTATCAGCAGGCAAGGACAGCTTTAAACGTCAATGTTATTCATCTTATTTATTTATGCATTTATTTATTCATTCATTTTTTACATTTCCGCTATATAATGAGATTTTAACTTCATAGGATATTAAAATACACAACAATACTAGTGAGAAATTCAGGCTACAAAATACTACAAATATGGGCTTAGAAGCAAAACCTGCAATCTCCACTCCAAAAAAAGTTATTGGGGAGCAAAAAAAGAATATGGTGGTAAATATAATAATATATGGGTACTTTTTTCCTGTGGTTCCTACGCAAAACAAACGTACAAAATACACAAAGAATTAGGGCTTTACCTTCATTAGACATTTTAATGTATACAATTCCATCAAAATCTCAGTTTCCCAAAAATGGAGATTGCCGCATTTGCTTCTAAGTACTTTAAATACAAGAATACAAATTGCAAGTTTTATATTATAATGCACTTCTGTTTGCCTGAAAATCAAACTATAATACATATTAAAATACTAGAATAATACAAATAAGAAATTCAGGATACAAAATACTACAATACAAGGAAATTTCAACGTATTTTAAAGTATCACTGAACTATTAAATCTTCCTGTGTAGCTACTGCCAACCATTCGAGTTACCTAGTTTCAGTTGTTCTTGTGCGTCGTCTTGGTTCTTTGATATCTTCTAGCGTTCCTAGTGTAGCGGTGTTCTCTCCTATGTGTGAGGTTTTCAACCTGCGTGTGTGTGGCTTTTCACCTGAACGTAGTGTATGCTAACGTTCTAAATGTTGATAACTTTACTGCTGTTTCATTCGACACCGTAGTAGCGTAGTTCATTATTTCGATTTCTTATGTTTCGCTCCACACTTGTAATTACTACATTTGTTATCCCCAGGCAACTCATAACAAATTTGTACAAATAGATACGCCACATTCACGATCATTAAAAACATCTTCTGCCACTAGTTTATTTGACCACAGTATTGGAACTCAATGCACAAGGGAATATTTCACGGTGCCTTTCAGGAAACACTAGCAGCGACCAAGACAAGGGTAGGCCTCTGCAAGCTGAATAAAAACATAATATAAGATGATAGACTAATTTCACAGTACATATTTATTGTTACTTGATCATTTAAAAGATTTCAATGTTCCTGTTTCCTGTTTCAAGTATTCCTGTTCCCCAAATTTCTGAAGCAGTGTCGGTGGCACTATCAGTATCATCAGCGGTTTTTGTGGATCTGTCACTATAGTATGTGGTTTCTGCGTTCAAAGTAATGTTTGTGCTTCCACGATTATTCACAGGAACATTTTCGACAAATGCAATCCCACGTGAAGTCTGTGAAGTGCTGTAGATGTTATGTCCACATTCAGTTCTTTCCGCTTGGACCACTACCCCGTCAGCTAGCTGGGTTATAGTATTAAGTTCAATAGGAATTGTAGCACTGGCAGGCTCATGAGTGAAACTTCTAATTCAGTATATACTACCCTCCATCCTTGTTTCCACAATGTTGTCCAATTCAGAGGCGGTGTCGGTTGTGCTGTCCCCCAACCCCCATGATAATCAGTTGAACAGTGTGATTCCTTATCGGAGGAGTCGGAGAGTCTTGACTACTTTCTCTAATCACTAGCGGTTCTACCACAGTAAGAACAATCCCATCCTGACGAATGTAATCTTCTTCAATCTTTTTGACATGATCACACTTTCTAACCCAGTCTTCCCTTGTTACAGCTGCGAATGCTTCTTGGTACAATCTCCGCACTTTCTCAAATTTGAAAGTCACGTTTCTATGGCCAATTTTGCTTTTAACTTGCGCCCAAACTAATTCTATTGGCTTTGGATCTGGATGGTAGGGTGTCCTTAAAAAAAAAAAAAAACTCTTTAACAACTTTGTGCTCACTCCTGTCGCAGTTTTCAGTATTCTTTCGTCTACTTAAGTTATTTTCCCGCCGTGACGATTTGGGTTCTCTGTTAAAGAGCTTTCACTGTGGCAGTCACTCTTTTCTGTCTTTGATATAAACATATTTTCGACGATTTCTGCTTGTGTGTGAAGATTTTGTGTACCTGTCTGTGTATCCTCAATATGGAAGTATTCTTATTTTATCCTTTGTGTATATGAAGTACAAGAACAGGCCGAATAAGGAGTAGAAAAGGTAAAATTGAATAAAAGAAAGTAAGTACTTCATCTTGAGAACACAAACGTAAATTAATACAAAACATTATTAAAAGTAACTATGCTTTACGATGTAGTAAATCATCTTTAGTAGTCTGATGTGTTGTAATAACTGCTGAGATAAGGAATCTAAGAGTGCTGATGTCCACGTCAAAGACAATATACAAATTTGTTGCGTGGCCGCAATACTGTTGCGAAACGACTAATGCAGGGTTTCATGTGTTAAAAAGTGAGATGGGTGTAGAGTCAATCAGAATAAAAAAAACAGTAGTCAGGAAAGGAAAACCAATCCGAGAAAGCAGAAATTATTCTATTATCAAGATGTAGGGTACAGGTACTGAGATGGGAAAATAACGGGTAAGGCGTTAAAGAAAATTACTTAGAGGTGAAGTAGATGGTAGACGAATGTGATAAAATGTTGCTGCAGTTGCAGGTTTAGACCTGGTTCCAGTTTTGCTCTCAAGCCCTGAATGAAGGCTCCTTCTTAAATACGCCGTGTTTATGGTTGGGAGGACATGGATCACGGCAACACGGAAACTTGCATCAAAGACAGAGTTGTGCAGCTGCGCGTGTGCGAGAACTGGGGCATCAGGTTTATTAGCCGCGGAAAGGTAACGGTGATTAGTGATACGCATGTTTAAGGAACCGTCTGTTTCTGCTACGTAGAGTGCAGGGTTGATTGTGTGGGTCTGAGCTGGCCTACAACATGTTTGTCTATTGTCTTTGATGTTGGCGTCTGCCACCTTAGCAGCTTATTCAAACTTGTGACTGTACTTTCATTCTACTCCTGAAGATGAGTAACCGCCTCAAAATATATAGTCGCTTTCGATAAACCATTTATAGTTTTCTTCATATTTAAGTTAGGTTGTGTCTAGCGCAACGATGGTTTTCTGTCGTTGCTGTAACTTTTTAACTGACTGGTTCATTTGTTAGAGCAATGATGGATTACGCACGTAACTGCTAGAGGCTATTAAGTTAAAGGAAAGGCTGAAAGCCGTCATTTAGGAAGACATTTGCGTTTTCTTAAACAAATTTTGGTGTTAAAGTTTGGTTTGTTTATAGGATATGCAAATTAGGGTTGAGGAAGGAAAACATTACGAGAATGCAATTTCTTCTGGAAAGTGTTAAGGGTTCTCCCTGATCTCTAACAGAAAAATCCTCGAAAGTTGCCTTTGGGGAACATGAAAAAGTCTCTTAAACTACCGCAATCTTGGAATTAAAAAAAAATGTATTTCGTCTGAATATTTTGTCGGCTGAAAAAGAAAAGTGATACTAGAAAGCAATTTCTTCTGGAAAGTGTTAAGAGGAGCTCAGTGACCTCCCACAGAAAAATCCCTCGTGAGGTACATGATAATAATCCCTTAAGCGTCCGCCATCTTAGAATTCCCAAAATAAATGTATTTCTTCCGAATTCTTTGTCGGTTGAACAAAGAAAACAAAACTAAAAAGTTAGTTTCCTCTGGAAAGTGGACGTCCGTGACCTACCACAGAAAAATCCTCAAAAATCGCCCTTGGTATATGTCAAAAATCTCTTAAACATCCGTGATCTTGGAATTTTCAAAACAAATGAATTTCTTCCAAATATTTTGTCGAGTGAACAAGAAAGCTAATTTCTTCTAGAACGTGTTAAGGGGGACCTCCTGGCTTTCCACAAAAAAAAATCACTCGAAATTCCCTTAGGGAACATGTCTAAAATCCCTGAAACATCTGCCACTTTGATTGTTCAAATAAATTTATTTCTTTGAAATAGTATGTCAGTTGTAGAAGGAAACAAATATTTGAATCCCTTTTTTGGGGGGAAGCACTAAGGGGGCCTACCACAGAGAAATGCCATTAAAATCTATCTGAAATCCCTGAAACGTCCACCATCCTGAGTTTTCCGAAACAAATTTATTTCTTTTGAACGGTTTGCCGTACGTTCATGTTGTTTGTATCAATCTACTACGTTGATACCAGAAAATATTCTGAAAGTACAAACGAATTCTGAACGAAAGGGGCCAACATCTAAAAAAAAGACCTGTTTTGTATATAATTTTCTCAATTTCGAAACAAAATTCTGAGCATCTGTAAATGAAAAAACACAAAACAGAGCTCTAAGTTGTTATTATTATTTCAAATTACGGCTAATGGGCGTCCAGATGAAAGTCACAGCCACGGCTCAATATGTAAATTGTCATACAGCAGCAGCGTGGCATTCATCCCATCGTTTAAAGTAGGAATAACAATTTCGGGCAAGAATTTGAGGTGAGAATAATAACATAAAGCTTTATCTTATGTATTTTTATTTGTAAATGAATACAGTTTGTCATAATTTTTTCTAGTTTGGAAAAAATATATATACAAAAAAAGTTGTAATTTGCAAGAATTATATACAAAATATATTTTCTGGTATTAGCTTAGTAGATTGCTACAAACCACATGACCGTACCACAAATCGTTAAATAGGAATAAATTTGTTTCGCAAGACCCGAAATGCTGGACGTTTCGGGGATTTCATGCAGATTTTAGGGATTTTTTTCTGTGTTAGGTTCCTTTAGCATTTCCTAGAAGAAATTAGGCTTCAAATATTTGTTTCCTTCTACAACTGACATACTATTTCAAAGATATAAATTTATTTGAACACTCAAAGGTGGCGGATATTTAGGGATTTTAGACAAGTTCCCCAAAGGGAATTTGGAGGGATTTTTCTGTGAAAGGTCAGGAGGTACCCTTAACACATTCTAGAAGAAATTAGCTTTCTAATATTTTTTTCCTTCCACACACTACATACGGGTTAAATTCCCTGGACTATTGTAGTAAAGCAGTCTTACTATTCTTAACGATGTGTGATAATCAACATCAGACCATTTTTTCCTTGGAAGATATTTCTGCATAAACTGAAGACTTTTAAATCCAAATCCAAGAATATATAAAGATTCGGATGGCGCCCAATTTCCGAAAATTATGCTGATACTAAGATAAACAAAAACAAAATGAATCCAAATCTACTGTTGTTGATTTTATTTTATAAAAGAAATTATCTTAGAATTGCGCAACGCATGTTTCTAATCCTCCCACAAGCATCTAACCTCACGTTTAACAGTTATTATAACGGTAATTCTTTACGGTTACGAAAGTTGGAGGATATAAACATAGGTTCTAAGTGCTTGGAAATAAAGTTCTGAGAATGATACATGTTAAACGGAGGATGCTACATATTGGCTTCACAGACTTAGACGATTAACTCGATATTGCAAGACTAATGACAACTAACCATGATAGGTAAACCATGTAGTTCGTCAGAAAAAATTAATATTGTATTTCATATTCTGTAGGGGTTGATATTTCGGAAGGAAAAACACCGTTGGGAAGATCGAGACTTAGTTGAAATGACAATATTAAAGGAAGTCTACCTATCACGTGGCCTTTGTGGTGGACAAATACTATGTGCGTGGGTTTTCTTGAAGCTCT
>JAGDQP010042589.1:2204-16498 GCA_022664845.1 Lepisma saccharinum
ACATTCTGGAGTCCAAGAGTACAAATTGTTATTGCCAAACAATTATCGGAAGCGAAATGTGGCGAGAAGAACAGAGTGTGTCTAGAATTCACAGACAGGAAAATACCAGTAATGTATATTCTGCTTGATATTTTAGAAACACAATAATTCGTTAGTGCACTTTAATTCCTATCATCAAATTTATAAGTTTTTCCTCCTTTAGATATCGCTATTTCATTTCCAGATGTGACAAGAATAGCTTATGTTGCTCTCAAAACTCTAAACTTCTGAAACATCTTGGTTTTATATTGTGCATTTCACAAGTTTTTAATCCTGTTATTTTAGATCCTGGTCAGAACAGTATGTGCTCGATGTTTTGTGTGTGTGTGGGGGGGGGGGAGGATGATCCTCCCTTTCTGTAAAAAAAATTATGTTTCTTTTTAAAAAAGAACCCAGAAGCTTGGGATACAAAACGGACCTAAATCCGGCGTTCTACGAACTGAATATCCCCCCCCCTTCTGGAAATTGCACAAATCGGACATGGGTTAGAAGTATATATTGTTACAGTGTCTCATTATACAACTTTGGCTCTGAAGTAGGAATTATTCAACTGTTTTCTTCATAACTACGAATAGGGAGCTACATAAAATTAAGGGGTGAAGGGTACGAGAGTTCGTATTTATATAAAGCAAATTATTATTTGTTCACAAGATGATAATAGGAGAGCAAAATTCTTTTAAGGAGGGAGGACCTGGCTTTCCTGAGACTATCCTTAGCAACGGGCTCAACAATATCTGCATACAGTGACAAAATCACCTGTCAGTTCTATCTTGTGATAAAATTATCAATTAGCTTACATTTAGGTGACAAAATTACACCTGTTAGCTACTATTCTGGTGAGAGAATTATTTAAGTTCGAACCGAGGACCCCAGTAAGAGTACTTGCTGAAAGACTAGAGTAATGAAAATGAAACGTTAATTATATTTTTTCTTTGCTTTTTTACACTGCTCCTGAAGAATGGAAAGTCCTGGTACTTATTTAACTTAACTTTATAGGTCGGAGCGGTCGCTCTGGACTGAGTCAGACACAAGTCTCATAAATAAAGATAAAATGAATTATATGGGCGGTAATAGCACTATACCTTACGCCCATCCCGAGTCACAAGTCTCAGTGTTGACGTCCAACGACGACAACTCCGCAGGGGATAGGAAAAATGAAGGTAGAAGGACTTGTCCACGTACCATATCAGCATTCACTTTTTGGAACTGAGGAAAACCTGGAAAACCTCAATAGATATCTTCGGCGGCAGGATTCAAGGCTACTTGCCTCCACAGGGTTGATCCAAAATTCGCAATCACAACCACTGGAGCATGGGGATAGCCTGAATTCAGAGTAGATTTCAGACATTTGCCTGATATTCCTGAGAAAATGATAAGACGACGACCCACCAGAACAATTTGCACTAAGTGTTTGCTTGCAATTACAATTTAGCTGTTTCCCAAGTTGTTGGACAAGTTGCAATGATTTACACATCACATTTTTTTACACGAATCGAAAAAAGTCTCAATGGTTGTAGTACAGTTTATACATTATTATATCATAACTTAATCAGAAATGAATTGGTTCCCTAACCTCCAGATCTATAATGTCTTCGATAATAATTAGGGAGGTAGTGCAGGTCCAAGTTCCGCTTACGTAACGCATCGTGATTGAAGTTTCCCCTCCAGCTTTCTCAGTACCCACAGTAGAATGATGAGATGGTACTATTAACGGAAATCCTGATCCAGGGTTCGGTTTGTTATAAATTAAGAATTGGGAATCCTCTCGTAGGAGAAAACCACGATTCCGTTTTCACCTACTGCCAGTTTGGAAAGAAATAAAAGTTTTTGCCCGTGGTTGGGATATTCGGAATCAATAACCGGGCCAGAGATCATTAGGCACTGGGGAAAATCGCCGGCATACCCCAACAAATATTGCCCTGATCTAATTATATGCAACAAAATTTATTATTTTCTGTCATTTGAAGTGCTATTGTAATACGTACGGTAATTTATTTACTGCACTTCGCATAACAGCGTGCATTGTTGACTGCTGAATGCTAATAAATAAATAAATAGATTGAAGGAGAAAGAATAGGCTCAGACGTATGTTGTTGAAGCCAGTCTCCTGACTTATGTGCTCACTACTTTAATGCCTAGGTCCAGTATAAAAGTTACACACAGAAGTTACTCAATTAACATCAAACGATGAAAGGCGGGGAGGGGGAGCTGTCAGTATTTGACCCTACACTGAATGTTAAAAAAAGGAAAATAAACAAGTATTTCCTGGTCACTTTAAACGTCTGCAAAATTGTTTCATAGTTGTACCCCTAATTGCCAATATCATCCCCATAGCATATGCCTAGCTTGTGTTAACAACATACCGTACCTAAAGTATACTATTCTACGTGACTTAGCAGCACCGTTAAATCTGACCTTCTGTCAACTGCACAAATGGGAGTTGTGTGTATTCTCGCCTGACAGGACGGACGATATACCCAGTAAAAAAATAAAGAGAACACTTTACATTGAACTAGTGCTAGAATTGAGAGGAAATGAGGTAGGGGGATCCTGCTAATTCAAAGCAAGGAAGTTAAAGCATCTCTCTCGTTGGGTGAAACGAAATATTTTGGTGCGCTGAAATCTTCTTCGTCAGTAGATTAACATTTTACTATTTACTTCTATTATTGCAATTTGATCACATTCTGCTTGAAAGCTCTGCATATTGACGAGGAAAATTGTGTGTTCTTGTAATTTTAAGTTTCATATCAATAATAAATTTAATACTGTCCAACATCAGTTAAGGCTTATGTGCTGTTTAAAATCTAGACTCGAAATAACAGTAATACAATTCGTATACAACGTAATTTTTTTAAATTCAAGTTTGGCTTGTCTTGATTAGTGAGACGAACATCAGGTATGGCAGATAACGTTAAAACTGACTTTAAATGTCCACACCATGCCATTCCCAGTTAATGTTTATCAATTTGACTACTGGATAGAACTTAACGTACGTACATTAAGATTCATTGAAAATATCCGGTCCATGAACATTCTAGTTCGACAAGTTGTACAATATGGAAAATTAAATATTTTATAACTATTATCAATTATCATACCTTCCATATGATGTGCTTACAATGTAGTAGCTATATTTGTTCTGTGTTACGAGATTTGGCAAATTTAGAATAAAAAATCAAATTAATATTTTATATAACACTGGGTACAAATGAATTACACTAATTAAAAAGTCGGTTGTCTGGGAGAAGGTATAGGAATAACTGTCAACACACTTTTATAGTCTTCTCTAGGAACTAGTCTCTTTCAGGGGCACGGCCAGTGACAATTTGTATTGGGTGGTGGACAATTTATTGGGGCGCGATGAAGTAATATTTTATATCATATTTGCAAAAACGTATATAGAAGTAGATGTTAACATGGAACGACATTTTTTTAGTATAATGGGCAGTACTTACCCGTCTCTGTTGCGAGCCTGTTCTTACATATGTGGCACATGTTTATAAATGTGGGAAGTCGGCTAATGCCTAGAATAAATGTACTATCCCAACAATAAACTCGTGCGACTGATAAAAACTTGGAAATTTGATGGGATGGGCAGTCGTTGGATTTGAACCGAAGACCTGAAATCCATGCCAACGCTCTACCAACTGAACTACTAGTGCTGGGTTTCATTTACGCTACATTAATAATTAAATGAACGAATGAATTAATCCTTCTGTCAAACACCAAGCATTCGAAATAAATTCCCCAGCAACTATGTAGTAACACACTTTTAGGAACAATAAGAGGGATCAGTAGCTGAAGAGCCCACTTCCCCTACCAAACGACATAATTCAGTTGACGGAACGTTGCCTTGGCATTTGGAACGATCCTAGCTACCGCATATCCTAACTGGGGTATTCCCAGGGATTTTTCTCGGCCAGACTAGTCAAATACTTGGATGGTAGCTAGTTACTAGGCCCTCTAACTTTCAATATCTTCTCCCCTACCCAGCATTTACCTAGTGTGACTGTGAAGCCCTGGAAAAGCCTAAGTCAGAATGGGCAGCCACTGGAATCGTTTCAGGAACATCTATATGCTGAACCAACGCACGATCAACCGAGCGAAAGCGTGTGTGGTCTAAATTCGTTGTTAGCATGTAGAAAAAAAATCCGTCAGCTTCATATTCAAAGACTAACTTCTGTGTTTTAACACTCGAAAATCAGCAAGCTATTAGTACTAACACATTATTCAGTGTTCGATTTGTTACATTTCGAAGGGGGATCCTAAAACTAGTAGTTGCTGGTAAATATCAACATACTTCCTGCTTTTGTAGAAATACGAAAATGTTATTTCTTACTGAGATGGTATTCGGAATCAACAACCGGGGATAAAATCCTCACGCACCAGGGTGAATCCCCGGCATACCCCTATCATATCGAAACTGACATTATTACCGCTATTGACACCAGCAGAAACTTCCTGATTTTTTTTCATAGTCAAAAGAGAAGAATGTCGGGATGCAAATTCTGCCAGAGCCCCAACAGGGGATGCAGTCACCTCTCACAGTATACAAGTACTTTGGGTCACCTCTCCAAATTCTCGAGCATATATATATATATACATACTCTGGAAAGGCTCTGCCTACATCCCCCTTTGCTTTACATCCCCTGAATTTATAAAACCCTGTCGGGATGGCACATTCAAGTCACGCCCTGGATGACTCCTTCCCGATCCTTTTTTCATTCCCCACCCCTGAACATTCACTGCGATTGCCACAATAAAGTCGTATTTCTTAATTCTTTTTCCTACAGAACCGTAGGTCTACTCTCCATGTAATTCATTGTAAATTACGCAAAGGGTGAATTGCTTGCTAAAAGCAGAAGGGGAACAAATCCAGGTTAGGTTAAGCACTGTCAAACTAAGCGAATATTATTTATGCTCATGTAATTTAACATAACCTGAAACTAATTTAACTAATCTAAGATGATACCACAAATCTAATGCAAAAAGACCATCCTAAACTGGAATGGAATACTATTCTATGGACAGTTTCACTAATCTTTCATTGCAACGTGATACAATAATAATCTAAAAATAAATTTCGAACATTCAGTTTATCTGATCACACGATACTTTTTCTGCAAACTTTAAAATAATTGCATTCCTGTGTATTCTAAATAACTTTAAACTTGTAAGAAATAAAACCACAAGGTTCATGAGTGTGATACGAAAGAAACTTTAATACGGGCGAATTAACACCACTTGCGTTACCGGACGCTTGCTTGTTATGTAAAGAAAGGCCGATAATTATTTTGGATATTGATAAACATTCATCGACAGGGGGACAATCTGACGAATCATATTAACCTTAGAAATACCAAGGTATTCTAATAACATCTATTACCAACGAGGGGCGAATGAATTGTTATTAACGTCCTAAACGAGCTTCTAAGGACGGGACCCACATTTTTTAAGTGGTCTTCGACCAACTGCGTTTAATGGATCCCGGCGGGATTAGAACTCGTGATCAGGTGCACAGAAAGTTCAGAAACAAATTCCGGAAGAACGGAAAAAGTTCAAGGACACCAGCTGTATTCTTCAAAATTCGCATTTACTGATCCATCATCAGGAAAGCCACCAATGACCATTGTATCCTATATTGTGAAAGAGAAACCATATCGAAATTTGGTTTTTGCTTTCGACTTAACACCAAGATGACGAAGTGGACTGCGGAGAGAAAGCAAAGCAGGTAATAAACCTATAATTCAAAAATGGAGGGGTGGACACGATAGATGAATTAAGAAAAATCTGTACCGTGAAAAGAAAAGCCAACCGATGGCCTCAGTTTATGTATTACACCCTCATAGATATTGCACTTCTAAATGCAGGTACAATATACCTCGAAAATAATCCACTGTGTTACTAGAAAGATAAGAGCCGAAGTCGGAAGTTTCTGTTGTCAGTTGGTGAGGAGTTGTTGAAGGTATATGTCAGAGCAAGGCCAACAACAGGACTTAACAAGAAGACAATCCTGGCGATGCAAGATCTCCTAGGAAACGAGGTTTCCCAGCCCGAACCCGGTATCTCAGTTTTTGTGACAGCTTTTCGCGGCATTTGATACATTTGTCTCAGTGAGTACACAAGCAAAAGAAGGTACAGTAATCTGAGTAAAATGAAAACAAGGTGTGTTGATTGCAACAAGAATGTGTGCACAAATCACAGTACCAACAAAGTAAGATGCAACAAGTGTGTGTGATTCAGTTGAAATCTGAAGTGCGTTCAATTCGACACGTTGAGAAACTGATTATCAACATTTGATACTATTAAAATTGTTTATTATACACAATTGTTACTATTGAAAATCACATAACACAAAAAACAAAGATATATACGTATAGACCTAACCTGACCTCACCTGACCTACACACATTTGCTTAACGTAACCTACTGGCCTTATCTATATAGAAAAATATCATTTATATTGATTATTTAATAGAACAACTGAACAATTCCATTTGAAAAGTATTTTCCTTTATGGGTTCAAGAACTAGAACCCTTCGTACTATACGTTACAAAAAATATCCTCGTACCGTAAGGGTTAAATTCCATAATGGTACTCTGAGTCTGGAATATAGTTTCTTCAAATGCGGAATAGAAGATTGTACATCTCACATAAATCTTGAGGTCAGACTTTTTATAACAAAAGTGCTTAATTCATTAAAAGCCGCGTTTTCTGGTGTTCTAACCTACACATTTCAAGGAAGATAAAATACGCCAAAGTTCTACTTTTTGTTTCGGTTTGGAAGAAATGAGTGGCTGTAAAATTTAGAAACTTCTCTGTATTTTATTTTAATAAAAGCGAACTTAATTTCACAGCTTTTATTGCTTTATTCTCATTAACAAATGCAACATATTTCTTTACGCCCGGCCAAGTGAGACCCTCGTTGATTCATTATAACAAAATTTTCATGTTTCGACTCGGAGATATCTGATGACTGGCTTCTGAATATTTCGCATTAACACGAAGAGTTGAAAGGTGAATAATTCTTTCAAAAGTAGGTTATGGATAAATATTTTTTTTTGGTGGGAGGGTAATTTGATTATTTATAGTTATTAAATTGACCAGAAAAGTTCCTTTCAGCGTTTCTGGCTGTGGTTACTGTTTGCGTTTTAATAGGAAACGTAGTGGTATATGACATGGTTGTTAAATCCATACAAAATATATTATTTATTTATTATAATATTTTACAATATGCGATTTTAATATAATTAAAGGGGACATAAAGGGACTATCATTAAATTGTTAGAATATATTGCTCGTATACGCGGATGATGTAGATTTAATAGGGGCATGATGCATTACAAAGCAACATCCATGTCTTAGAATAACCGTGCCATGAGATAGGTATATAGTAGATATAGATAAATATGATAACAAGCAGAAACTCAGTGAATGAAGGAAATAAAAACATAATAATTAGGGATGAGGTCATAGGGAAAGTAAACAAACTTAAATACTTAGGAGCATAAGGAACAAAAAATAATGAGATCACAGAAGAAGTAAAAAGTCGCTTAGTATTGGGGAACGCATGTTTCTATTCAGTCCAAAAACTTCTAATATCACGATTAATATCAAGGAAATTAAAATTAAAAATAAACAGAACGGTTATTCTGCCGGTAATACTTTATTGTTGCGGAAGTTGGAGTACGACTCTAGCAGATGAACGTACATTACGTGTGCTTGAAACTAAGATTCTGAGAAAGATATACGGTTCGAAATGGGACGATATGACTGGATAATGGAGGAGAGTTAATAACGAAGAACTCCACGGACTGTACGATTCACCAGACGTAAAAATAATGAAATCGCGATGACTAAGGTGAGGACATGTAGCTCGAATGGGGGGGGGGGGGGCGAAGATTGTATTCTATCCTTGTTGGAATACCGGATGAAAGGAGACTATTGGGGAAAACCGAGACGTCTTGGGGTGGAAAATATTAGAAGAGATCTTCGAGAAGTAGGTGTTCGTGATGAAAACTGGCTTGATTTTACCCAGGATAGAATTCAATGGCAAACGTGCGTTACTGTGACGATAAACTTGCAAGTTCTATAAGCCATAGAGTTAGTTTTATACATATCTTCTAGTGTGCCTTCCAGCCGTATAGGCGAAGCGGACCCTTGCAGAACCGGAAGGGAAATCTACGTCCTTTATTGAAGCAGATTTGAACTAAGTCAGAAGTTGGCTAAAGACCTTAAATAAAATTAATTTCAATTGGAGCAGTTTCATGAGACGATAGCATGCGTAACACTGTGTAGACTTAAATTCAGATATATTATTTTATATAGAGTTTAACGTCCGTCAATTTACAGCTCAGGTTTACAGACAGGAAAGAATATAAGGGAATGACCATTGTTATTATTTCAGATATTATCATGGCATTCATCTGGTATTGCCACTGGATATTTAACAGAGGACATTGCGAATGCTAGCGAAATGCTCAACTTTGCTACATACATGGTATTGTGATACAGATATGACATCAACAGTGTAATATTATCTGTGTAAGAAGATTCCTTAGATGTACCTCACATAATTAGTACATTTAGGATATGATTTGAGATTTTGATGATGACTGCATTCTTAATTTAGATACTATAAGCAGTAACTTTCAACCGAGCGACTGTAGCTCAGATCGTATAGTATTGGGATCATATCCTGTGGCCGTCCAGCCTGAGTGACACTTACCTTCAAAATAATTTCCTAACATGCGGTTCAGGTAAGTTAAGCTTACGTTATGTGATTATTAAATGCATCACTGTTTCAATTTTGAATTGCAATTTTTCAGTTGTCCATAAGTTATTCATTATTAAGAAAACTATTTCTATGCTGCTACGTAGAAAATAAATTCTACGATTGGCAAAATACTATAGAAAGAAGCAAACGTATCTCAAACATATTTGAATCCTTCTCAGATTTACTCCAGTATTATCAGTGTTTCATCATTTAACTTTATAAGAGGTTACGTACTACATTTGTAATTTCATCAATAAGTAAAATATAATCTACTTGTTTTTCTGTGACTTTAATATAAATGTTAAATTATTTTGAAAAGTGTTTCATTCCTTAACTGTATTAAGTCTAAACCAATATAAGATACTAGTTTCAGAGACTGGAAAGGACCACTGCTGAAACACTCTATACATATCAAATTTCCTCTCCAGAAAATTTAACAAAATTAAGATACGTACCTCATTATGTCATTCTCTCTAAGAAATAACGAATTATTGTCCTTATGACATCACTATTTTCAAAAACTAGAAATATTAATTTTGTATTATGTGAGATATTTGATCTTGAAAGGTAAATGTCGTACATCCAACCAGTGACTATGGAATGGCGGTTTTGGAAATATTCGTCTCTGGTTGTCCTTGGGAGAAATACATTGAAGTTCCGAATTCAAGGCATAACTCTCGATACATCTTCAAACTACTTTAACAGGTAAATTCTGATTATTTCCTTCGACGCCCAAAAATACAATGTTGTTTTTTGTTAGACACACACGTCATGGTAAACAATATACTAAAGTCAAAATCCTGAAATATCACTGTATTCATTAATTGATCTGTAGGCAGGAAAACAAGAACGAAAGAACCATCAGAAAGAAAAATTTAGACATGCATGTTATGTTTATAAGGCGCATGTTATGTTTAGCATCAGCAAAATATAAGGAGATGAAATCAGGACATTATGCAGGACATTTTGAAAACAAAAGACGTTTCTCAATAATACGCACCCTTCGAAATCACGCAATACAACCCTCTAGAAAACAGTATTGTCCTACGAAAATCAGTACATCTGGTCAGCTTACCTTAATGGCACCACTTTGCAACAAGTAACAATAATTCGTTTGCAGAAAGTCAATATCTAAAACAGATTTCCTTTGACGAACGACTAAATTTTAAAGAACGTGGTTGCCAAATAAACAGAAGTAAATCGCATACATTTTAACAAAATTTAGCTGTACTTTTTATCAGTAAAAGAGACTATCATTACCCGGTAAGATGTCAGTGAATACGTTATAAACTTACTGACACGGGAAATCATCTTATTCGTACACATTTCGACACATAAATACTCTAGAGAAAATCTGGGAATGCCCTACTTCCTTTGAGGAATCCCTTGAGCAGCCCTTGAAAAATTTTGTAATATGTAATTTTTGATAGAGCTGATATGAATTCCTTGAGGGTAGCAGACGCCTCAGTTCTACTGTTAATGGTATTGCAAATATCTACGTCTAGAATTAATTTTTCCACACTTTCGGCAGCCTAAATTACCAAAAAGAAACACTTGTCTACCCTCGATTGCCTATACTTCTTTATCTTCTGTCAGGAAAATTCTGAGGAAGGTTTGTCTGTTTCCGTTTCCACTATATTGTATATAAGAAATTATTATTTTCTATGTGCCTGTCGTACTATTTCTCGAATTGTTGTGTTAAGAAAATTCTCAAGTCTAATGGAAAATGGGGTTCCAGCTTTGGAACATCCTGAGAATAAACGGGACTCATTTCGTATGGTTTGATCATGGTATATATTCATTTCTGCTCGCTAATTTTCACGTATCGATCTAAAGCCAGCTTATAATTATTTAGTTGTGATGGGGCTATCATTTCAGAAGAAGAATATGAGAAAGTAAAAATGTTTTTTCAACAAATTTTATATCTCATAAATTAATAATAATAATAATAATAAAATAATAATAATAATAATAATAATAATAATATAATTATTATCAGTTTCACTAGCAGCAATTCTCGCTGTTGTAGTACTGGTGGTAATTACTACAAATGCACGTGGTAAAAAAATGATTGATGGTACAAAATGTTTCAAAACTATTACAAAACTTTGACATCATTTTCGGGAAAATTCTTTGATATTAGGGAACAGGCGTTAACTTAATTCCTCATGTTGAATCATCCATTAATCGTTAAT
The DNA here is from genome assembly GCA_022664845.1 of Lepisma saccharinum. Classification (NCBI taxonomy): domain Eukaryota; kingdom Metazoa; phylum Arthropoda; class Insecta; order Zygentoma; family Lepismatidae; genus Lepisma; species Lepisma saccharinum. The sequence goes on from JAGDQP010042589.1 coordinate 13,216, forward strand.
GGATATGGTACAACATTTTTTATTCGTGATACAAAATGGTACAAAGCTAGAAAATATTTTGGCATCCTTTTCCAAGTAACTTTCAAAAAGTGGAAACATTTTAACGTAGCTTATTGAATGGCATATATGCCAATTCTACATAGGGAATCAGCTACGTAGTTGAAGCCCTGATTAGTATCTTTATCAAACAGTTACCAAACTTTTGACATATATGTTGTTCTGATCATTAAAACCAAAGAAATGGAAACCTACCCTTCATAAATTACTAAACAACAATGGTCAATAGTGTATTGTCTTTATTGAGATATATTCCGTCTTATAATTGTTGAATGTTTCCATAGAAACAAAAAAATATATTCCCGTTTTTTTTTCATATTTACCACTAAATGCTATCAGTATTGAAGATTACATTTATAAAAGAAATCAGAATGATCTATACAAATGCTATAGACGAAAATGTTAAACCTGCACTCTTTCCTGAAATAAGACAGTGTGTTTTCTCAACTAAATTCTTGCAAATGTTTAACGCCAAACTTCTGGATGTGAATAGAAAAACATTGGGTAAAGTATTTGAAAGTTTTGTATTTTTTTCAATTTATTTTAGAATTTTAATTTATTTAATATGTGTGTACTGGTATCAAACTAGAAACAATCAATTCATCACTAATATCCTTATGAATGCTTTATAATTCAATGTTTTAGGTAACTTGATTGGGAATTTTGGTTTAGTTAAGATTTTAAAGTTGAAGGTAAACTTCAGCCTTTTCTGGAGAAAATATTATAATGCGATTAACGCTGCTAGAAAAGCAACGCCATTTCTTATGCATAGCTATCTGTTAAACGATTTTGACTACTTTAAATTATAACTATTTTTTTAATAAAGGTTTTTACTTCCGTTTATGTTTCACCACGTTACGAACTCTTTAAACTTTTGTTCAATTTCCCACTCTAAATTATTTTATGATGTTTGTTACTCGGTGGTAGCATTCCAATGAAATCACTGTTGATATTTCTGCCATCAACAAACATTGTACCGACTTATAATAATATACTGCGCAGGTTAAACATATATGGTATTGTTCACTCAATTAAATTTCCTTTCCTCACGACTTGATTTCAGGTAGCAATATTCCAGGTCAAAGTTCTAAACTTATTGATAGTTTGGGAAGGCCTTCTACGAAGAGTTCCTCGAGGAGCAAGAAATGCTATTGCTGAGGCTTATTGAATTTCTTCAGAAGATTGTGACATCTAATTATACGAAACACTGGATCGAACTTTTATTCTCCCCGTATATCACTCTATACATGCCTTCAAAATCCGCAAAAATCTCAAATATCACTACATGGGTGAAAAGTAGAATTCAACTTTGGTTCAATAGTTCTCATGATGATATAACTAATTCCATGACTGTCATGCCCAATAAATACAAACGTAATAAAACTGTTAACAAATCAACCAACGATGTCTTGATAAAGCATATTGAGAACAAACATTCTGGTGGCGACATACATGGTGCTGTCAGACTTCTAATTCCTGAAGACAGCTTCGCTATATCAGACCCCACCATTTTGAGGACCTTAAAAGAAAAACATCCTCTTCACTCTTATGCAGGGATGGAGGAATAGACAGCATGCGTCCTTCAATCCTCAAAGATTTAATACTTTATAATATTCAAAACTAAAGATCTCATTACAAAGCTTATTTGTGATTTTTTCAATGATCTTATCAGGAGAATTGCCCATAGAAATAAGGCCATTTTTCCTCGGAGCTTCTCTTCTAGCACTGAAAAGGAAATTTGGAAGTATTAGACCAATCGCTATAGGGGACACATGGAGAAGACTCCTCTAAAATTATATGCTGAAGAAATAAAAGTCAGCAAATTTAGCACCTTTCTCCACACCAAATCGGACGGTGCAATGTCCGGGGAGTATGGCGGATGATAGTGTTTCCCATCCAAGACGTAGAATGGTGTCCCTGGTCATTCTATCCACGTGAGGCTTAGCGTTGTCCTGTAAAAGGAGGCCCCCTTTGCGATTCAGAAACGCTGGCTCCAGAGTTTTGAGTTTTTCCTGAACACGGCTCAACTGCTGACAGTACACAGTTACATTAATTCTCTGACCAGCTGGTAGCAGTTCCCGTTGCACAATGCCGCTAGAAGTCCACCAAACACACAGGAGGGTCTTTTTCTGTTGCAGTGCTGGTTTCGGCTGTTTAGGAACCGGTTTATTGGGTACTAACCAATGATGACGGCGCCGTGGGGCTTGGTACAAGACCCACTGCTCATCACATGTCAACACCATGTCCAGAAATGGCTCCTTCCTCAGACGAGGCAGCAAAGAAATACAGGCGTCTGCTCGTGTTGCATTCGGGCCCGGAGTCAAATCATGTGGGACCCAACTTGTAGTGCTTAACAAGTTGATGGAGGTGCTGCCGAATGGTTTCTCCACTCACAGTGAACTGTAGTCCCAGTTCCTCACATGTCTGGCCACTGATCGTCTCAATTGCTGCCTGAAGATCTTCATTTGGTACCTGTGTATTTCTTCCTGCACGTGGTGGGTGTTCGAGTGTTTCGTCACCGTCCTTAAACTTAGTAAGCCACCGCTGCACTGTCCGCGTATTCACGGTACCCTCACCCAAGGCCTGGCATATTTTCCTCCCCGCTGAAGCTGCGTTTGACCCCAGTTTGAACTCGTACAGCATACACGGCCTTCTGACGCTCTGTGGAGGTCCAATGTTTACTCTGTCCTTCCGCACGTTCATGGTGTAACTGAACTTCCACAACCAGGTAGTATGTTGGCTATACCTTCGCCTTAACTCCATTCGAATTCAACTCACGGTGTGAGGGCCAATTGAACACATACCTCCACAGAAAGCAACAAAACGTTCTTGGTTCGCTTTATATTTTATGGTAAGGATATTATATTATCTCTAAGAGGAGTACAGCAAGGGACCCTTTAGGACCTGCATTATTTGCGATGACTCTTCAACCTATTTTAAATAATATCAACACTGACTTGAATATATGGTACTTAGACGACGGAACCATAGCTGAAGACCCGGATACTATATTAAATACATTAAAGGATATCCATAAGAAGGCAATTGGTCTTCACCTTAATTTTTCTAAATGTGAGATTGGCTTTTTAGAAATTACGATCGAAAAAACACACATACTTCTCACAACGAAGTGGCTTCAGGCATTCAATAATTGTCTGCGTTAAATGTTTTCTTCTAGATCCTGCCCTCTCTACTGACGCAAGGAGATCCTTATTAATTGGGAAAA
>JAGDQP010042590.1:0-16498 GCA_022664845.1 Lepisma saccharinum
AAAAGCCATCACCATGACGAGAAAACAAAATGGAACATCGCAAAGATCCTAAATTGGAACTATTTTATTCAAAGATTTTGATTAAATTTAATTTAAACAAAACAGTTATCAGCCAAAAACTTATAACTTACTTTGACCATTGTATTTTGAATGATATTCTTTCATTTAAATTATATTTATAGAAATATTAAACAGAACAAAAACAGTACCAATAAGATGGCCCAATCAAACAAAACCATCTCGTTCTCAAGCCTTTTAGAACCAATCAGAAATAAGTTAACTAATCCCCTTCTCTAAGTAATAATGTGAAACAAGAAAATGGAAAAATAGAGTATTAAAAATAGTTCTATATATATTTCTATCAAACAATATATTATTCCGCAAAAAAGTGAAAGAAGATAAATAAAAGCTGTTTTCTTAACACGAGAATTAATTAAAATGTGGCAGACATGTGAGGCAAACGTGATTGATACACTGGGTTCGATCCCCGCAGCGGTCATCTTGATGTTTATCCTGGATTATCCTTAGTTACATAAGGTCAATGTAGGAATGGTGCCTTCGACTAGGCCTGGCCGACTTCCTCCCCACATCCTCACCCCACCCCTATTCCAGCCTGAACCATGCTTACCTAAAGTCCATGAATGACATTCAAATTCTATTAAATACGTACGCAGACTACCAATTACAAATGTTCTTGTATGGCTCCATTCTGTTGAAGATTATTTCACAGAAATGAGTGCCTATAACCAAAAAAAAAAAAGAAAGAAAAGTCTTAATTGAAGTACGTGTAATGCATTTAGGTAGTAGGCATCTTTCCCCACTTTCGGGGCACCTGTTTTTCCGCCACGCACATGGCTTCCTTGTGATACAGTATAAGCAAGTATTTGACAGTCAAGACTACTCAATTCGAGTGCATTTTGTACTGTCATAGAATCTAGCCCCATCTTAAACTGTTTATCGACTAGAGAAAAATACTTTTAGGCTAACAATAATATTTTTAATTTTTAAAGGACTTGCTTCGTCCCCACCAATGACCTCTATCAAAAAATGATTCTGGGCTGACTGCAGCCATTGAAAATTTCATGAATATATGAAGCCAGGGAGCGGAGATCACACTTAATCTCGTTTGTCCACTTCCAATCTAAACCTATATGGACCAAAGTTTCAGTTTTATTACGCTTAATAACGCTATGTGGTCTGTTTTTTATTTACGACTTAATTCTGGCAAAAAAAATGCAAATAGTATTTGCAGTATTTTCTATTCTATGCAGAGTACGGTACACCCTTACATGAATAACTAAGGAATTAAGACTTAAATTTTTAAAAAATCGGGCCGCACAGCGATAAGAAGCGTATAAAACTGAGTTAGAACTGAAAATTTGGTCCACATTGGATTAGACTGGAAGTGGACAAACGAGTTTAAATATTTGCTCTGGCGTCTATTTTTCAACACTAAATAGTTACTCCAGTATCGTTTACGTAGACATCGATAGTATTTATCATATTTCAAAATTCTTTATTCTTTCATTTTTAAACATTAATAACTTTATATTCTTTTTGTGAATCCACCTGCAATTTTACGTGGAAGTTCTTTCGGATGGACAAAGTTTGGTCACACACCGATCATGGTAGTAAATACGATAGTAAAACAGCTCTTAAAATGGCGGCCTTCTATCGGGGATAATAAAAAGAAAAGCTCCAATAATCGTTCCTAACACACTTATAATAATAGATATGATAATATAAGAATGTTTTTGACAGGAAAAGAAGGAAAAAAATAGAATTTGGCATATTACAATTCCGACCGTATTTACTATTATGATCCGACGCTGGTTTGATCCTGCTATCATGTTCCCTGGCGATGTTCTTTAAAACTAGTAGGAATAAAGCTGTGACGTAAGACTTCTAAATATCGCCATATCTTCTTCTAATATCTTTGGATAATTCATCGATAAAAGATGGCACCATAGTACTTCAATGCACAAAGGGAAGGAAGACAATATTTCCTGTTGTGAAAGTTAAGACCATGAACATACATCAACTAAGTATGAATAATGTAGATGATATATTTCCTTACAGAAACTCAAGGTGAAAGCCTTCCAGTCCAGTCTTTTATAAGTTTTCTTTCTCAAAATCTCTTTTTGTTCTTTCTTGATGTTTTCGTAAGAAGAAATATCGGAAGAATTTCCATTTATGCTTTTATTTTTCCTACATTAGTCTCCTTTGGCAGCGCTCATTCCTATTCTCCTATACATACACGGCTTGATTTCTTCTTCTTCTTCTTTTTTGTACTGTTTATATTTTCCTGTAGTCGCCGCATGATGTCACTAGTGTAGATGGAGATGGAGAGAGAGAGAATCCCCTTTCCTATTTCGTCACGGCTAGCTTACCAAAGGGAATATCACATTCGAAAAACAGAAAGGTTGAGAAAAGTGAAGCTCTCGGGGAAATGTTTGTAGAAATTTGTTTCAAAAAATGAAGGAAAATGGCAAAAGCATTAAGAGGGCAGAAATGTAAAATAACATGAGGAATATATATATATAACATTTTGTGAGAGCGACGGCGGGCCATGTTTGTTGAAATTGTAGAGATACAAAATTGAGAGAGATGGGGGAAGCAGTATTCGACGTGCAAAAAGGAAAATTGGTTTCTAGTGCTTCTCCCTAATTTTCTGAATTTATAATCATTTCGCATTTCCAAGCTAAAAACTTTTCCTTTTTCATAGCTTCTCAGTTTCAATTTCTGTACATTTACCCAACCCCCTCTCACATCTTCTGAAGGAAGAAAAATGTTTGTATTCCTAATGTCTTATTATGAATCACTCTCTATATTTCTATCAATTGGAGAAATCATATGTTTCAGAGTAATAAGAAAGTGTTCTTTCCTTCCTTTATAGTTGATTGTACTTTATTGTTATTATTATTCATGTTCTAACAAGAACATGCACTTGAACTAGGTTTGATAGCAAACAGAAGTAAAAAATGTTTGTGACTTTTGAAGGTAGAAGGAGATTTTATTTATGAAGCGAGTGGAGTGTTCCATTGCGAGAAAAGTCTTCTGTGCCCACATTATTTTTAAAAGAGGCTTGAGCATTTGTATCTCTCTGTTGCTCCTGCTGACCCGTTCCTCAAGCTGTGCTCACCAACACATAGAAGAGAGAAAAATGGCAACATCGTAAGTGCACGTCCACTCTAAGTTTTTTCAAACCCTAGTTTGTTTATTTTTTAATTTGCCTCTTCACTCCACCAAATTTTTTAATTTTGAAATAATTTTAGTCAATTATTTTCCATGCTTCTTGGGTATTGCCCAGAAACAAGAATCTATGAGCCTCACAAATGTTAATTTTCTCCACATAGCATGCCAGCTTGCAACAAGGTTAGTTGTCAGTCAGTTATTAATTATGAATAAATGCTCCCTTTTGCTTCTATTTGAATTTTCAATATTTTTTTTTATTGAAAATGTCATTTTCTTCTTCAAAAAACAAAAAAATCATCTCAATAGGTGGAAATATATCCAGAAAACATTATTATATTCCCATCGGAAAGAGCTACTACCATAATTCCGGAATTCCTCGCTTCGGAATTTAGTGGATATTACTGAACAAGTCCTTATACAGTTATAATGTATTTTAAAAGATAGATTCCCAACCCAAATGGTGTAATGATTAATATCTTTTTAAAATTATTTTTTAAGGCCTTTAGGTAACTTTAACTTAGACCACCTTATGAATAGTGTCGTACACATAGGATCCGCACTGAGGAAGAACGCCCGAGTCCTCATGCCGTTCTGACAGGTTTCTTACGGTTTCCCTCATTTTCCCCTAGCCTGTATGGTACCTAGACAATGACTTCGATCACTATTTCCACTTCAGTCCCTGACAGTGTTCATTGAACGACATTATCCCGTATATACGGGGCAGATTTAGTCCAAAGTTGCTTGTCTAGCTCAAAAATGAAACTAAAATGTACGTCTTTAAAACAAGTGCAGATATTTATATTAAGACCATTCTAAACTAAACTAAACTAACCTAATCTAATTACAACGTAATCAACTTACACCTTATTGATTTAATAGTTATTAGGATTTTAATAGGGACTTCTTCAGAACATGTTCTGTCATTGGCAATGAATGTCTTGATTTTTTAATTATATTTTTGTAACTAACTTTTTAGTTATATCTTTCCGTTCTTCAGTGCATATGTATACAGAGAAAACACTTACTTCGACTCCTTTTCCAGGATTAGAAACTATAATAGCTAAAAGAATTCATACAAAAATATTATATATGTAACATTTGCGCGAAAGGGGGGGGGGGAGCAGAGCATAGTAATTAATCCCTTGCCTTCAGAAATTTCATAATTCTTATCTCAAAACGCTTGACTTCAATTCAATTCTAAATCCTACTCTGATCATGAAAGAGAATGAAGATACCCTACCCTTACCACCCGCATTTTCTAAACCTCTCCCCCCAAAATCCCCTCCAATTTGTAGAAAAGTTTCTATGTGGTGGATGGGTGGAGAGGTGATGTTCAGTGAGACGCTGCATTATTCGTCAGAGGAAGTCTCTTTCTCTCCCCTAAACACCCCTCAACGCAACCTTGCAACCCACTCAAGCTTGTGTGAGCTCTTTTATAACAAACTCAAATAGTGCTGGGTGGTAGAGAAAACGCACACACACTCCCGCTCTTTTTAACAACTACAGTAACGGCAGCACCAGTGTTAACTTTGAAATGATAATCCTGATGATGTTTAGGTTCAGAGGAGTTAATTCTAGACAATAGCGCTTGATTACTGATGTGCAACGAATGAATTAAAGAGAAGGGGGTGAGAGTTTGAAAAGGGTAAGAATAATAGAGAAGCCTTGGATGAATAGAAAGGGTCGCGACAGAGGAAAGAGGTAACACACTGCAAATTCTGATCGTCAAGTGTCAGCAAACTTCGTTCATTTTTTATTTTTTTTTACCTTGATATTTTTTTTCACAGTTACCTCTAGCCGTACAGATTCCCAGATTTTGTATCATAAAAGCAAGTCACCATAAAGCAGTCTTTTCGTTTACTTCAATACTATATAGATGAAGGTGATTTAAATGTGCTCTCCGCGAGGTTTTTTTCCTTTGGAAAGAGAAAACTGTATTGTGGGATGATGGACTCTCATTGTAGGTTAGTTAACCGCGTGTGTAATTACGGCTGGAAGGCATTTGTTAGCCTTAATGGTCTATAAAAAGACCATTGTGCTTGAAGAGATTGTAAAGAATAACTGTTTAAGTTGACATTGCATTATTTAAAAGAATAAAGGTGAGTACAGGACTACAGGAAACTTTCAACATGTTGCTGAACATGTACAATAATAGTTTTCAAGATATGTTGCATACAAGCGCAAATACACAAACGTAATAAAGAAAGAGACGTGAACAGTTGTTTAATATGATGCATAACCCCTCTTAATTCAGTAAATTTAAGTGAGACAAATCAACATTACTTATGACAATAATATGCCTTCTCGTCCAGAACTTGAATTTATAGATTGTCAGTCCTCCTTAACGCTGAAATATTTGAAAAGGAGAAACCCATAACCTTTCGGGGAGCACTAAGCACGAGACGTTTCCCTAGAGAACTACTGTGGTGTGTTTCTGCCAAATGTCTAAGGACGATTATATTTTCACTTGAGAAAGTATATTGAAAGCAAAGTTGGATCACGATTAAGCGCTGAATGAGAGCCATCTTCAGAACTGTTTAAGTGTAACTACAAAATGCTTTTCTTTTGATATTACCGAAATTCTGAAGAATGATCAAGCACAAGCATTCATTATCCTTTCTGATGAGGGTTTTAATAATGTATTTATTTATCTCTTTATTAGAGTGGAGGCGGCTAATGTGGAATGCTATTTTTGTTTTCAGCTCAACTTGCTTTAATTATACATAAAGAGACATGAAAATTAAACAAAAAAATATCACACATTCTTCTAATAGGCCTACAAGCAATGATTTAAAAAAAAAACTTGAAATGGTATCAGGTTTTTGTAAATAAACAGAATTCTGAAGAAAAAAGTCAAATTTGGGAACAAAAGAAAAAGATAATATGGAATAACCAAGATGAGTACATATGCTTCGGACATTTCACATATTGTTTTCCTCACTTTACGTTCATTCAGCGCATAATTCAGGTAGTTATTTTCAGAGTCCTACTGAAAGACGCATTAACCAAACAATTATTAAGCGAATAACTAAAAACTATAACAATTCTTATAGGAATACAGTCCTGTCCATTATATTAAGGAATAAAATTGCTGATGTGAAAGACGTTTAGAACTATTTGTACACAATGAGTTCTAAAAATATAATTTGTCATCCACCATTATACAAGAATTGAGGCGTATTTGCGAACAAAAGTCTAGTTTCGATGTTAAAAGAAGACTTTCGTTCGCGCATACGCCTCAAAATTTATTATTAAAATATTGAAAATTCCAATTCTCTATTAAAGGTCATTTCCTATTTCATTTTACCCTTCAACCGCTCTCTTGTTTTGAAAATAATTCTAGTTATAAACGAAAACATTTCGCATGTTTATTTTAAAATGTGAATATAGTTGGAATATTTACGAAAAACATTAAATATTATTCTGGATGAAATCTTACCTTGCAATGTAAGTTATGCATGCAGGAAAAGTCTTCCGCCGTCAAAATGTTTAAATGCGCTCTAGCCAAGAATCACAGTGCAAGGTGGTAATTGTGCTGGTTCGGCCATTTGTACAAATAGTTTGTTCCTTGCAGCTAAGTCCGATAGATGATATAACTCATACAAGTATAGTATAGTAGAAAACATGGTCTTCCAGTTTACCCCCCCCCCTATTCCACATTTGGGCCTCTACTCTAATGTTTAAATAAATTCGTTTTCATGATACTCGCACAGTTAGTGTTACATGTGAGCGGTGCTCACAATATTGAAAAGGTTGAGAACATCTGCCCTAAATCAAGGATGTTCTATAGAGGATTCGATTATAGCTATCTCATGCCCAGCAAAAGTGTGAAGCCAAAAAACAACTTAGCATCGACCAAGTCGCCACACCTGATTGGTCAGCAGACAGCTACAGAACCTGCTGCCATCTTTGTTAGGGTGCTTGCACACTTTCCGACAAGTTTTCGATTTCTCTGACAGACATTTTGTCGGAAGAAAACCTGAAGCACTTCAGGTTTTCATCCAATCCGGTTTGGAACATCTGTTTCTCACCATATTTACTCATTGAACAATTGAAGACTTTCATGCGAAGAAGACGAGTGGAGAGGAAGGGAAGAGGGAGACAGAAAGAAAGAGAGACAGTGTTGCTATCTCTCTCTTTATTTTAATTGACTCTCTCTCTCTCTCTCTCTCTCTCTCTCTCTCTCCATTCAGTGCGTTTCATAACTTATGTTCCCTTTTCCTTTTCAAGTTTGGGAAGAATCAATATTTTTCGCTGTAATTTTGCTAGCATGTGAGGGAGATAGGTATGTAAAACTTGAATACGGTAAATTAGAGAAATATTGGGTCAACGTTTCTTTGTCTACCGTTGCGAAAACTGTGGAAGTGATTTTCTGCTTATGGAAAAACAATGTTAAGGCTGAATTAAAAAGGGGAAAACCACTCTAATTTCCGATAAGGAGAAAATAAATTGAATAAGGTTAATTACAGATACATTGGACCAACGTTTCATTCTCTCTCGAAAACTGCGAAAGCATTTTACATACTCATCCACCCACCCCTTCCTCAGGTGCTAGCAAAATTAAGAGAAAAATATGGATTCATTCTATTCCAAAATTGAAAAGAAAAAAATTAACATGAGTTATGGAACACATTGTATAAACTAACTCTCTCTCTCTCTCTCCGTTCCTTTCCTTTCCTCCCGCATATTCTCTTTTAATAATAGGAAAGTTTATGGTATTTAAGTAAGAAAATTGACAGTAAAAGAGTACGTAATGCAAAGAAACAGGGGATTTAATTATAAAACAGTGGGATGGAAACACTGAAACCGGACCGACATGTCTGATACAAGTCTGAAGGTGTGCAAGCGCGCATTGCTTTTGCATTGCCACTGTAACAAGATCAGCCTTTAGACAATCGGAAAGCCCAGTGGAGTCTTCCGGCAGCTGTCCGGCAAAAAAACCTGAAGAACTCTTTGTCTGAACGTGTGCAAAACTCCATTTAAAGCAATGCTCCACTACTCTTCCGATTTCCTTCATGCAAAATAGCCTTCCGACATTTCTGAATCATGCAGGGCGGAAAGTGTGCAAGGGGGCTTTGCCGAAATCAATGTTTTTGATGGAAGTAAGTGGGCTAACTGAATGGGACTAAGCAGTCACGTTGGCTTCATGTTCTTGACAAAATCTCATATCCTCTATTAGAACATTCTTGCCCAAGATGGATGTCAATCAAGCTGGCGCCAGCAAACATTTGCTCATCAGTGAACACATGGTTACAACGAGAAACAGTTTTGTCTTTTTCTTGGCGATCTTTTGCTTTCCTTTTTGCGTCATCATACGATTAATCTTCCTTTATACTGTCAAGGGGTTGGATTCGTCCTCTTCCTCTGTTTCCTTCAAGAATACTTTCAATTAAATCCTTTAGAACAGAATATCTGCGCAACCAATGTACTAGACAGTTTTTTTTAAAATTTGCTCTTGTATTATTCGTCTCTCGCCTACGCTGTTCAGCACTTCATCATCCCCCGTAACCAGCTTTTTTTTATTTCTGCATTTCGAAAGCATCCAATTTTCTTTCTTCGCCATTTTGCAGTGTCCACATTTCGGTTACATTTAACATAATACTCCATACAAAACATTTCATCAAACTTTTCTCCAACTCCTTGTTCATCAGCTCATAAAAGATATTCTCTCTCTTTTTTTTGGTGAATCCTCTTTCGCCATTATTATTCTAACCTTTATCCAGTGATTCCGCCAGATCTCCCCCTGTGAGGGGTCAAGTGCACCCCTCAAATTCTCAAGTGCACCCTCCTCCATTTTTTTTTTTTTTTTTTTACTGTCAAAAATCGATAGAAACTGCAAAACTCCACTTACATCCTCCCAATTTTGACTTTACACCCACCCACCCTAACTGAAAATCCTGGCGGAATCCCTGCCTTTATCTCTTTTTCACATATCGCCTTACTTACAACATTTCGGAGATGTGTCAAGTTGGATGCGTGTTCTAGTTTTTGTCTTCCAATTTTGATGTTTGCTATGATTCGATTTGTTCCAATTACAACTTCTTTCATTTTCTTTAAAGTTTTTTATTGGCATTTTTTCCCCTAGGTTTTAAGGTCATATATATATCATTTTGAAAGATCATTTTGTAGGTTAAAGTAATGTATTTTTTTTAGGTCATCGGGTTGGAGACATAATAATAACAATACTCGGTGCGTAAGGTGTTAGTGTTGTACTTGAGTTCAGCCACGACTCTTGGCCTTTTGTAAAATCTCTATCCTCTTGGGTGGTGCCCATTTTCCTTCCACTGCTCATGTTAACTCTCCATTTGCAATGCTGAACCTACGAGACATGATTTTCATAATCTGATTACGCTTGTTTATTGCCACCATCTTCTCTCTCAGGGAGTTCTAATGAGCTCGTGCGAAGATAGCCTCTGACTCTCTCTCTCCTCCCCTTTTCCCTTTAGTGGATTTTAGCCCCCTTCTCTAAAACCTCTATACACCACGTGAGAGAAGCCAGAATCGAGGAAGCTCAACCTCTCTCTCTACATAGTGCTGTGACTGTCGTATTTTATTTCGTTCACAAAATTCGAGCACTTTAAACAATAGTTTTAAATAAACTTTTGTAGGTGAGCAGCAAGGATACAGTAGTACTGTTATCTCACAATAATAGTTGATGCACGTGAAAATAAAAGGAAAGGGCACTCTTTCTAGAATGACAACTGTTTAGGAGGCCAACTTGGAACAAATCGATCTATTCCCATAACTCCAAACTGAAACATATCCTTCTGAAACCAAGAAAACCTTAAGGATAATCTAAAGCAACGATCTCCAACAAAAGATGGCAGCACTACGTATCCCTAAGGTGAAAAACGTATTAGAAATAGATTTCAAATTTTGGCAACAAACTTCCGAACCGAGGATTATTCACATCGGAAGAAAAAAAAAGTCGTTATGGTTCGGAAGCTACTTTATTTTCGAAATATTAAAGGTTCGAACTCCGAGACTATAATGGTCTTGTTACGATGGCAAAGAAACACAACAATCTGCAGATGCAACCCAACACGGCCATTTTTCATCAGATATGTATTTAACAAAAGGAAACGGATTTTTTTGGAGGAATAAACCTTGGTCTTATTCAAGGTACCATCCCAGCATTTGCCCTGTGTGACGAAAGTAAACATGTTACGATAGTCAGGTCCATAAGATCACAGGGTAAGCATAAACCCTCGATAAAGCATAAATAATAAACATTACATTTTGGGAAGTAATTTTTATCAATAGAGTAAATTCTAGAAATAAAAACGTGATTTGATAGTGTTTATAGTGTTCTTAAGCAGGAGAAAAGTGCACAATAAACTTAGAACAAGTTTGAGATGTCAAGTCGGGAAATTTGGAACACGTTTGACATGGCAACTCTGCAAGCTTTCTACAAGCTTGTAGCAAAGTTGCTAGTTGATATGTAACAAACCTGCTACAATTCTGTCATGTCAAACTTGCTACTAATCTGTTTTGTCGAATTGTTGGTAGGTCAGCATCGAGCCAGTGGCGGAAATACGTTACGAATGTCTGCAGTGGGATTCGAACCTAGAACCTTCAGATTTGTTTGTTAATCCGTTACTGTAATCTGAACATCTTCTTAATGACTTACATTTTACTAGACCTTTTATGGTACAAAGACAGTTTCTGAAGTAAAGTCGTGTATAAAGACTTGAATTCGAAACTCGAATGGCTTAATGTTCCTGTGTTAGAGCTATGAAGACTGCTTCGTTGATGTTTCACAAGCAAGTCACCTCAGAAAAATCATAATGTTGTGTATTTTACTGCTCGAATCAATGTGATATTTGTGTTTTGGGTGTTAATCGATTATAATTGAGAAAAAACTAATCTAAATTTTCTAACCTATATATTCTCGTGAACGTACGAACGGTATACCAAACGGGTGCTTTTCAGGTGGTGGTCTAACGATTTCGGAATAGGATTCTTCATTAAGAACAGTATCCTTCAAGCGGTTCAGAATATAGAGTTCGTAAACGAAAGATTATCGTACATTACGATACGTACTCGATGGGACAACACGGTTTTACTAAACGTCTATGCTCCAAACGAAGTGGCTACTGATAACGACAAAGATATACAGTATATTTATATACGATAAGCTAGAAAGGCTGTTTGACCGAATGATGAAGTATAATTCAAAAATTGTGTTGGGTTATGAATTCTCATGTGTATTTGATAACATGTCACATGGTTCTCCTGAATGTCCAATATAGCAAAATATATTTTAATGCCTGATGCTCTTTTTATCAGTACTTGATCACTCCTTTATTTAATGAAAGATTATATGAATATTTTTATATAGAAAATAAGTTATGATTGGACTTATAGACAAAAGATTTCAAAGTACTCTTAGATGAGAAAATACACTAACTTTATAGAAAAAATAGAATATTATAGGATTAAATATACTGTCTTCAATCTTCTATTTAGATATTTCACAATGAGTAAGACTTCATTCTCTTTATTCCTATGACACTTGTTCGTTCTATTTGCTAACTTTTACCAAGTTAAAATCCAGTTAAGAAAATAACTTCTTCCACAACGTCCGATGAATAGTCTTTTATACTTTAAGGCTTTTCTTTAAACATAACAAAGTCTTTACGATGTTCATTGGCGCTAGTACTATTAATTTCAATGAAAATAGTCTCCTATACTATTCACTTGTATTAGGACTTATGGACTTGAATGTACCAATATGAATGTCTTTACCACTAAACTTATTTTGCACTTTTGACGAATGAATATTATGTTACTGTCTATAATACTTTAAATCTCGTAACTGACACTATCCAATGTCTCCAACTACATAAATCTATGGTTGTTATTATGAAAAGTCCTGGTAATTAATAACTCTTTCTAAACACAGTCTTTTGTGAATAATGACGTAACTCAATTCCCTTTCACGGACTTCTCTCATAACATGGAAACCTTGACGATCTTCTAAAAATCCTCCTAGCTATGTGGTATTCAAAATCTTCTCTTGATTAAAGAACAAATCTGACGGTAGCAACTAAATGGTGTGCATAGCAAAACTTCATGGACTATTACGCTTTCCTAACCAGCTGTCTCATGCATGTAACGTTATTTCCTCCTTTACGACCTGTAATGGTGTGGTGTTGTTGTTTATTGGGAGCTGTGAATTCTTTTTATAAGCAGTGTCACCTCATGTAATTAATGAAAAATAATTACGTGATAAGGTATAACAGGAATGTCACTACTACTGATTTATCGTCTTGCTAATACCTATCCGGTTTAGTAATAACCACAGCTCACTTATGTGTCAACAAATTTGATACAAGAGAATAATCCATCTGTTTGGCCTTTTTGTTTGTTTCGCATGCAAAAGGTTTTTTTCCTACTGGTATATAATACGCAAGCAACAATCTGAATCGATATAGTATGCTGAATTAATAACCTTGTTCCGCAACTAAAAGGTCTCTAGCTGTACTGTGATATACCTGTGAGCAGTAGTTACGAAACAGTTTGCAGCTAAATGGTCTCTCTATCGATATGATGTCTTTACTTGTTGACCTTCCGATTTACATCTAAAAGGTCTCTCGTGAACCATTGACTAATAAGTACTTTATGATCGTGCAAGTATTCACATCGAAAAGGTCTCTCTAGTACGAATATTTTATAAGATCATTTAACTACAGCATTGAAAGGTTTCCTCTACTCGACTAATGGCAATTTGCTAAACAAAAGTAAACCTAAAATTGTTAGCATGTAGATAACTTATTCCAGGCCTTCCTTTCTCTCTCAAATTTTCAACACGTTTCGATAATTTAGACTAACGGCCATATCACCATACAAAAGATTAAATCAATATATTTTTTCGCAGCGAACTACGAATAACACTAGGTCTTAGGAGAACTCTTGTAAAATCAAATTAAACACAAATTTACGATTTTAGCAATGATACTGTGCATAGAAATGTCATAAGCTCTATCACTCTGATACTCAATTTAGAGACTTAATCAGTGGGTATTTTAAATAATTTCATGTCAACATGTCTCGACCTTTCTTGTCACACATTCGTATTTATGAGTAATACTGAGATATTATATAATCAGGCGAATAAAGCACTTTAATCTTTAATCGTTTGTTTCACTAATTAGGTATTATATCATCCAAATTCAGAATATCTTTTTAACCAATATCGTCCATAAAAATGAAAAGAAAAAAGATTCCCAATTTGTTTCCCTCGGAAAATATTACTAATGGAATCAGAGTCAATTATACCCAATTGACCCTCCCAATTCCATCCACCAGTTTACTCTAAATACCATCAATTTAAAAGTAGCCCCATGCATCCATATACCACCATTTACTACTTCGGAATCCCTTCAATTAGCCAATTGAAATTCCCAAGATTCCACCAACATGCTCTAATCCCTTTTTTGATCCACCAAAAATTCCCTCATGCATAGAACCAAAAAATTTCCCTTTTTTCCCATGAGCCAGTTAATAGGTTAGTGCAGTGATAACTAGCTACTAGAAATTTAGTACTTAAAAAGAAAAGAGAAATTGGTTATGCAATTAATCTACTCCCATAGGAGAAAAAATAAAAGGGATAGGCATAGAAATTATATCAGAAGTAATTGATTCCGACTTACTCCACCCATTCAGTCGTTTCAATTCTACTGAGCCCCTTCTATTCACCCTGAATAGATTCGCTCGCTTACTCTACGCCCGAAATTCTATTTTTTACAGAGAAGGAAAAAACAAAAAAGATAGGAAGATTCTATGATAATAACATCTACAAGGAATAACAAAGAGAACACCAAAAGAAAGTTAATACTACACAAAAATGTTTCTACCAACAGTCACAAATAAAATACTGTCTTTTGTCAGATCTTGTACTCTGGCCTCCAGCAAATTAATTAGCAAAAATCTTAACAAGTGCATAGAAAAATAATATTTCATAAGACACTCGCTCGGCCAGTATTTAAAATCAATGGACTGAGGTTATTCCAGCTCAATTTTTACGAGCTTCTGTTTAATTTATCCTTCCCACTCTCTCTCTCTCTCTCTTCCTTGAGACAAAAATATTCAGTTGGGGTTTCCATAAAAATACCACAACATATTTCCTACCTGGCGACCAATTCATCGGCTTATCCTTTCAGCCACAATTACGGCATTTATAAGAACCAAAAAATATACATTCCATTCGAGCCCATTATAAAACAATAAAGCCTGTTTCCAGCCGATGGCCGCTATTGTATTCCTATTATAGATTGCGTAGCACTTCCTTTCGAGCTGACCATCTTGATCCGTCCTTCGCGACTGACCAGTCGGGCGCGAAAAACCCCGCGTCCGTTAACGAATTCCTTCTCCCAGAAGGTGGGGGGAAGCGAAAACAAGTGCTGACCATGTGTGATAGCTTGGGGCCAAACGAACTTTCAGAGTCACGTAACTTCTAACATTTCCTTGCACAAAAAAAAAATCTCTTTTTTTGTTTTATTTAAAAAGATACTTGGAAGAACTAAGAAAGAAACACAGAGAAATTAAAACAAAGTAAATATACACGAGTACGAAATACACACTTTAAATACACCAACAAACTATACGTTGTTTCCTAAAATAAAGAAGAAAGATTAAATACAAAAATTATTTACATTCTCTTAAAAAATATTATTAATAATAATAATTTCGCTAAACGAAATTTAAATTGCATATTTACCTAACACTATAAGCGCTTAATTACCTAGATTGGCCAATCTTACCTAACACATAATATACAGAAATTGTACATATTCACCTCACTTTACAAAATATAATTCCGTGTAATGAAATATTCATTACAGAATACCTCGACAAATTAAAAAAAAGAAAAAAGAGAAAAAGAAAAAAATATTGTCGCCGATCTCTTAATAAATTAAGTGTCATTTTTTTCTGTCACTTTTGTATAGAGTTTTTCAGCGTTCTTTCTTTCACACACAAATTTGAGAAATATATGATTTGTTGCACTAGATTACTTGTAGAGCTTTTCTCCTGTGTTCAATATTTGATACTGAATCACTGACACTATGGTCTATTTCGAAAATGATACTTAACCTTTGGTTTATCTTCACTATCGTTTGTATCTTTCGAAGTATAGGCTTGTGAAAAGTCCCAGTCTTCCGCAAACTTAGGAACTGGATAACTCTTGCGAAGTTGATCACAATGAGCTTTCACCTTTTTCTTTGTTTTGCAATGTTCAATTGTAAAATTGTTCCTTCCAACTTGTTTAATTATTATAAAAGGTCCATCCCATTTTGGTAACAAACCAGCCTGGATGTGCTTAGCAGCGTTCGACAAATTGACCCTTCTTAGTAGCACTTTATCTCCTACTTTGAACGGGTTAGGCTTCCGATGCTTGTTGTAGTAACTAGCCTGTCTTCTTTGGGCTTGTCGCTGGAATGAATCTGCCAAACGATTAACTTCTTCAATTCTTTGGGCCGTATCCCTCACATATTGTGGGTAAGATTCTGCAATATACTTTTGGATATGATCCAATGTATCTAATTCGAAAGGACCACGCATCTCTCTTCCAAAATGCAGTTTCGCCGGACTAAAATTAGTGGAAGCGTTTACTCGAGAGTTGAGGGCAAACTCAAGAGGTTTGAGGTACAAATTCCACTTATTGTGTGATTCGCAGAACATAGCTATGCATTTCTTAACTTGCTTAATGGCTGCTTCCGCCAGATTTGCACACGCTCTGTAACGAGTTATATGTATCTCCTTTGTCTTTAACAATGACAAAATATTCTTCCATAGTTTGTTAGTGAAAACACTATGGTTATCCGAAATTACCGACGGATAAAAATTCGATTCGCAGAAAATCGTTAATAGGCACTCGCTAACTGTTTTGGCTGAAACTTGTCTCAACGGGAAAATCCGTACAAAACGAGAGAATGCGTCAATAGCACAAAATATGTAGACAAAACCAGCTGAAGTCCTACATAATGGTCCCATGATATCAATATAAATACAGTCGCCAGGTTGTGATACTTTATTGGAATTCATAAACCCAAACTTCTTTTCTGTTGTTGGTTTAAATTTACTACATATACCACAAGATCTGACATATTCGGTTACATCTTTATGAATGTTCAACCAAGAAAACCTAGCCTTTATTTTAAGTAATGTGGTCCTAATCCCACCATGACCACTATAAACAGAATTATGATATGCTACTAACACCTTTAGCCTAAGACAAGAAGGAACCCATACTGCAGTTCTACATCTACACTCTACTTTATCTACAACATTACGCAACAAT
>JAGDQP010042591.1:0-16498 GCA_022664845.1 Lepisma saccharinum
AGAAAGTGGGAGGAAACGAGAGTACCCCGAGAAAACCCACGCACACGGTGTTTGTCCACCACAAAGCTCACATGGAATGAGCAGGGATCGATCCGACGACCCCTAGCACCAAAGGTGAGCGCTCTACCAACTGAGCCACCGTCAGGAACATAAGTGTGGCGTTCTTCGTGTAAAATTTTGTCCCTTTGAGTTTTCTGTCTTTCAGGTCATCTCTGCTTCCTTTCCAATACACAACGCCAAAACGTAATATCATCTTTACGGCCTCCCACTCTATAATGGTAACCATATCACCTTTAGCAGTTTCCACAACTTCAAATTCACTAGTCATTTTTTCACTTCACTAATCAATGTTTTCTTTCAGTCACACACTGAAACACCTCGGTTGACAGCAGACATTAAAATTCTCGAAAAGTGAAGGGCCACGCCCTCCTCCTTCTCTTATTGTTCAAAAGACCCAATCGAAAGCTGAACAACAAAAGTAAACTCTTACAAAAAATTGCCCTCAAGTACCTTCCACTTTCCGTATAACTAGCTTCCTTTATGATTACAAATCCTTTTTTTTTAACACAAAGTACACTAAAAGTAGTTTCTTTCAAGTAATGCACAGAACAAAAATAGTGTATCTAAAATAAAAGGGTATTTGAATATCCTTCTGTATTTTCTATACTGCCAAGTACTTTTTTCGCATTGTTCGCCGGAATTCATAATTTCTATTACAACGCTTGCGAGGTGATTCTGCATGCAAAACTAAAACTAAAATACTCTTTAATATTTTGTCCTCTGAGACTTAGTTTCCAAGCAACAAGCCCTTGAAAAGTTTTCCACCCGGTTTTAAAACAGTCTATATTATTGAAACTAAAATACAAACATAGCACAACACGTATTGGGAAAAGGGGGCTCAGTGGTACAGCGCTCATCTCTGGTTCGATCCCAGGCCCCGCCATGTGGGTTTATGGTGGACAACAACGTGCTTGTTGGTTTACTCGGGGTTCTCTCGTTTCCTCCCACTTTGTCATTCCACCAATTTCCTTCATCACTCTCTTTCATCAGTCTTCATTATCACGGCCTGAGCCTAAAGGCCTAATAAAGAAGAGCAGCTTAGTATTCTACCTTATTTGTCATGATATTATTATTAAATATATTTAGTTACAGTTTACAGCTCTCTTTTCTTAATTTCCAGTTATTAAAGTTTACCTTTTCACAAACTATCCTCCTCCTGCCCTTCAAGGTCAACTAGTCTTTATTGACGGGCGCTCAGGACACGACAGATATCTACTTGTGCGCTCGGTCCACAATTTTGGCTTGTACGTTCAGGACACGGAGTATACCGTCCAGTACTTGAGGTAGAACTGTACGTATATGGGGGACCTTATGCATTTCCCACTCCACACGCGGACTAGTCAAGACCCCTCTCATAGGTTCGTAGAACTCGCAACTAAACAGTACCAGAAGTGTAAGCTGTTATTACAGCCAGTCTTTGTGGATTATTTTCTCACAGAGTCTGGAAGAGGTAGAAATCATGGTCCTAACTCAAAGTACCATCTCGACATTCATCTGATGTGGTTGAGGGAAATCAGAGTAAACATACGTTAAGGCGAGTGAAATGAATAAGATTTGAATCTACGCCTCTCCCTAGTGCCATTTAGTCGGCAACTACACATAGCGTGCATCAACATTTGTACCTCAAAAAATGTCCAAAGGTCACACGTGGTGTACTTGACTACATAATGGAATGCAATTGGGAATCAAATCTCAAATAATTTATATCAGCGTATCAAAGCATAAAAAATTCATAAAAATTATATATCTCAACATTTTGTCTACGAGACAAATTTTATGCATTCTATAGGCCTATGATTCGGTCTATTTCCGTGCAGTCCTTGTAAGATTTGTCATGTCGCCACAAATATAAAAGTGGACTGAAATGTAAAAATTATATTCACAATGATTTCTCATGTGCTTTCTTTTAACATATAAGAAGTTTCATTACCAGCTAGAGCCCTAATTCATAAAAAACATTAAAAGGAAATGTTGTTTCTTTAAACAATGACATCAGGGATGGGCTCGGGAGACTGAGCCAACACACCGATTTTCTAGGGAGGGCTGGGTCCCACCTACCACTTTTATCGCACGCCATGAATTTTGTGTTTCTGTATATCATGCTATGCACACAATACATCTGTCAACAATCATGCGGTAATATTTAGTCAATTACGAATCAATGACGAGGATGGGATGCACTTGTTAGAAACGATATTTCGATGAACCCTCCCACCGATCGACTTAGAAGTTAATCCCTGAATGAAATATATACATTAAATAAATTGTTCATCACACACAACCAGAAGAGCGGAAATAACTCTTTTTACGATGAAAAAGTGATTTCTTAAAAAAAATATTGAATTTTAATCGAAAAGAGTGTTTTTTCACGTAATACTCTTGCTCTGGATAGAAAATGTGATCTTGTGAAATGGGATTCCGATGCTTTACGGATGTTATTTGTTCTTCAAAATTGAGAGACCGATTTCTCATACTTTTCCAATGGTTCACAATGAACATGTGTACTAGTCAAGTTTGTTATCCGCCATTTTTTACTGCGAAGGTTATCGAAAGACGAAGCCCTAGTGTAAAGTCAATCGCGTTTACCTAAAAATGACAACAGAAGACCTGATAACATTTTTCAATGACAACAATATACTAGAAATACTAGAAAATGTGAGGAGGAAGATATATATATATATATAACATATTTATTACGTGACGAGATGTTCAAAATACTTAGTATATTATCATATCTTTCAACATCGAATTGTCTAGTTCATATATGATGTTTATCATTACTAAGGGACACCAATATCCAATTAACCTACATAATCTCATTTGAAAAAATATAAAACTTTATATTTGATTGTCAACACCGTTAGCTCAGTGAGAGCACATTTTGATTCCTAATCCTATTGATATTAATCGAAATCCAACAATACATTTTTACTTCCATATGTCGTTTATTATTTATCAAGGAATGTACGTATTTATCATTGCAAGAACTTCGATATTGCGCTCAAACTTGGAGCCCTGTGTCTCGAAAACGAATCAATTTTTACATGAACTTCTTTGTTGTTTTAAACTCAGATTCGCCTACCAAGTGGGTCCCACAAGTTACCACAAATCAAAAGAAAATACTCCAGTATCAGGCACAAAATTGAAAATGGCCAATATGCATGTATTTAAGTGGACTCACATTTCCCCATATGATGTATGTCAAGCTATTAATAAGTTAAGCCACTCACATGCAGAGGATTATTACGGCCTATCAAACTTTCTTGTGAAAAAGATTAGTGATGTAATTACATATCCACTTGCCGTATTAATAAATCGTATGACGATAGATGGCATCTACCCTACATGTTTGAAAGTATAGATTACAGTACCGATCTTCAAAAAGGGTGACAGGTCTTTATCAAATGACTTCCGACCCATTTCACTAGGACCTATAGTATCTAAAGTAATATAACATTGCATTCATAAGCAGATTTACACCTACTTTGAAGAGAACAATTTATTATCTGATGCACAATATGGCTTTAGACCTACGTTATCTCTACTATTAAGGCTGTTGAAAATTTAATATCATTAGTGTATGACAGTATGGAAAACAAATTAGCAGCTAGTGCCACTATGTTAGATCTCAGTAAAGCCTTCGATACTGTGTTGCATGATATTATTATTAACAAACTGAAATGCTATGGTGTGACTGGCATAGAACTGAATTTAATATCCTCATATATTCATGGACGGCAACAAATAGTACAAGTGAATAATTCCAAGATCAAATAGTTAAATGTACTACAAGGAGTTCCACAGGAATCGGTCTTGGGACCCCTTCTGTTTGTGTTATGTATGAATGACCCTCCAAACTATATACCATGTAAAATCATTCTTTATGCAGATGATACGACGTTATTTACTACTAGTAATTATATCGAATCGCTTAAAGACACAAACAACAAAATTATTGAAATTGTAACAAACTGGTTTAGTAATAATCACCTCTCTATAAATCATACAAAGACAGACGAAATATTTTTTAACTTGAATATATCAAACAATGATAACAGAAATGTAAAGTTATTAGGTTTAATAATAGATCGAAAATTAAACTGGAATGAGAAGCTATGTAGCAAACTAAGTACAGTAATCTTTTACTCTACAAACTAAAAACATGTGTTAGTAGGAATGTATTGTTACTGGCATATTATGGATTGTTCCATTCACATTTAACGTACGGAACTTTACTTTAGGGAAATTCTGCTGGTGAAAAAAAAACTTTTTTCAAATGGTATAAAAAAGCAATTAGGTGTATCGATAATTTAAAACCATATGAATCATGTCGAGAAAGCTTTAGAATATAGAATATTCTTACAGTGCCTAGTGCATATATACATAGTTGTTTAATGCACGTCACAGAAAATCATTGTAGATATAACCAGAGATCTGGTGTTCACATACATAATACTAGAAATAATTATAAATTAGATGTACCTGGGATAAGGTTATCTAAAATGCAACATGGTCACATCTGTGAAGGTATACGTTTATTCAATAAATTACCAAAGACAGCTCTCACAAGGACCACACAACGCTTCTCCTCAGTATTAAGTCATCAGCTTAAAACAAGGTCTTTTATACTTCAGAGGAATTTCAAAAAGTGAGTTGAAAAATATCTAATTTTAGGGGATTATGTCTGTTGTTTGATAAATGTTATTTAAAATATGTAATGTATATGTAATCACACTTTTATGTATATTAAGATATTAATTTGACGAAACCGATTACAATTGAGGATATTGCCTTAGGACGGGCAAATAGGCCTATGTGCCCTTTTTCCGGCAATCGCTTTAATCGACCCGCCATGTTCTTTTATACATGTCCTGCAAATTTCAAGTCAATATCTTGGTTCGTTAGCTTGGTAGAAAGAAATATGTAGAAAAGTTGCCGCAAGTGAAAACTGTCGTCTTGCTTTCGGACAAAACTTCAACTCGACAATGATCAAGTTTTGTTAATGGTTCAGTCATGTGTTTTATGTAGAACTTATTTGCATGCTTTCTGTCAGAGGACAATCATTTACACTGCGACAGAAAGATTGGTCTAGTCAGATCACACATAAAAATAAGTGAATTAGCCCGTCACCGGAAAAAAATATCATCTTTCCGATTCAAAGTGAATGGTAGAAATTAGTGCCATAGTTAGAACGGTGTTTAAAATGTTTCTGGGCGGCCACTTTGAATCCAAGATGGCGACTTTTTCAAAATATCGTAATATTTTCCTAAACTACTCTTGATAATATACCTTTATGCGAAATATCGTATCTCTAGCTCAAACGGGGTTGAAAATGCTTTTGGCGGCCATTTTGGATCCAAAATGGCGTCTTTGGAGACATTTTGTAATATTTTCGCAACTTAATGGTGATGATGTACCGTCATACCAAATTTCGTTTTTCTATCTCTAGCCGTTTATGCTGTGTATTTTATAAAAAAAATCATTTTGGATCCAAGATGGCGACTTTTTCAACATTTTGTAATATTTTCTTAATCTACTGGTGATATACCGTCATACCAAATTTCGTTTTTCTAGCTCCAGCCGTTTAGGCTGTGGCACCATGAAATCCTGGATTGTCGGAAAAAGGGCACATAACATGCATAGGCCTACACAATTTTCCCTATATTTTCATGCAAACTTTGAATTCTATGAGGTTAGTTAATAGTTTTCAAATCTGATTATATGTGCTTTATACTGGTGTCAACGACATAAATATTCTTTCACCAACTTCTTGGTAATATTCAACCTAAATCTTTACCAGCTGTTTACCAAAAATGCGTTTTTTCGCTATGTGTCCTTCTTCCGGCAGTCCTCAATTGTAAAAGTGTTCAAAGGTGAATAAAATTTACATTTACAGTACATCCTGTATAAAGTTCTGTGTGTATGTGTGTCCGTTATGAAAATCCATACCGTTAAACTAATCTGCACCAAACCTGCCTACCTCACTTAACCAGAGGAAGACCGCAAGCGATGAAATTAGTCCCAAATTTCTGATCCTTTAGCGAAAAGGAGAATTTTGACACCAGATACAATTCATTTAAGATTAAGTACTATATCGGCCATAAATAAATGAAATGCAATTAAGTAAAATATCCTAGCTCCTTCTGCAACCCAAGCAACATCGATGCAATTTGGATTGCTTATAAGACAGGCTGTGTTTATAACGGAGAAGTGGAAAAAGAAGATAGATAACTGTCGCTAACCAATCACAGTAATGTTTACAAAGAAATGAATTGCATTGCATTGAATTTATTTATGGGTTTTAGAGATCTCAGGCTCAGGCAGTGACAGTGAATAATGATTGTTTCACGGCCCAAGCATCAACAGGCGGTCATGTCAAGCTAGTATTTCATCAAACGCTAAAATTCTTAAATCGATTTTCACGAAATTGCAAGACTTTTAAAGCACCAAACTAAACTCTGCTTAAGTCACGTGATTCATTACTCCATGAAATTCAATTATGTTTCACATTATTTTGTATCATTAACAGGGCATAATGGACATGGATGCAAAATGATACAGCCTTATAATAGTGGTATGAAGTAATTTAAGTAACCGGTTGCTACTAATAAGCATCTTGATTTTCTAAATATGACAAATGTAAAATGACATTCATTTTTCAATATTATAAACTTGAGAAATATGCTATGGTAATGTGATGCCGATTTTGATTAACAACAGTTTTAACATTGAAATTTTAATCTACAAACTGATGGAAATTTCTTTCCTATTTTAACTTTACTCCCACTTTTCTGTCGAACGCACTGCGAAATGAAGAAGGAAAAACTACTACGAAGTTTATCTTCGTTTATCCTTCTTTAAAATTTCCCAAGGCATGCCACATAAAGTGGTTCCTCGGCCTTTAAGCTTTATAAAGTGATACTACTTCTTGGAGGAGGATTCAAAGAGCGAGCTTTTAGATCAAGATAATCTCACAGACACTAGATGCTTTTTAGATCTGGTGACTTAAAGACAAATTATAGCACCTGAAGCTACAGCGGATTCGTAAGAATATACTAGGGGTATAACATTACCTTGCTCCACTATATTTAATTTCACAGCAAAGAGTACACTGGATATTGACTCTCCCCAACTTGTTTATACTGAATAAATACATCAATGTGATTGCTACCTAAACTCGTACTCTGTTAATTTAAATTATATTAAAGGGCATGAAAAGCAGACATTTGAGTGAAATTAAAGAAAGCCTACTCATAACGGAAGCGAACCATCTGTCCTCCAAATGCCTGTTCGATGAACGTGATTGTAACATTATACTGTGTGTGTGTGTGTGGGGGGGGGGGGGTCTGGTTTATGTGAATTATAAATAATTATGTATAATAGTGGGAAAAGTGAGTCACCGACTAAGAACCTTATAGTTTTCAGTACCCAACATCACTAAACTGGAGGATTATGATGCAACACACGGGTTATGAATAAGACTGTATTCCGAAGATCCATAGGGACCAGGCAGGCTAGTAGTAGCCAGATTGGTAGCATAGTGGGCCTAATGCTCCTGTAATTTCAGCTTGTGGAGCCCTGCTGTTGTGCAGTGATTATGTAAATCCGTGAAACTCTTTCTGAACCATTACCATTACCCTGTCCGTTTTATTCTACACAATACATTTTACACATCTGAACCCACATATACCAGGTTGGCAACACTGACCATTCGATGACATCACTTTTTAACTCCTAATATCCACTGTATTGACGCAAATCACCTTCCGAAAACTATACTTTCTATATTAGTGCATCGCTTAAGATTTTTGGCGAAATATTAATTGTATTTACCATTGCAAGGAGTGGATTTTGGTCTCAAGTTGCAAATCCTGTATCTCGAAAACGAAGCGAAATTCGACCCATGTTTATATGAATTTTTTTCTTGTTTTGATGCCAGGATTCACCTCCTAAAGTTTGTAACCATCTTTTCTTTACACCCTGTATATATTTTTCCTTTTAAACGAATTTTTCTATACCGATCCGCGGTGGTTCAGTGGTAGAGCGTTCACCCCTGGTGCTTGGGGTCGTCGAGTCGATTCCTGCTCATACCATGTGGGCTTTGTAGTGGACAAACTCCGTGTACGTGGGTTTTCTCGGGGTTCTCCCGTTTTCTTCCACTTTCTTCATTCCACCAATTCACTCACCAACATCCATCCGGCCTGAGCTAAATTTGCCTAAAGACCTTAAAAATTAAATTCAAAAATTCTATACCGACCGTGGTAGTCGTGCGGTCTAATGTGTTATGCCAGTGTCTCCGAGGTTCTGTGTTCAAATTCTTGTTGGGATATGTTTGTGGATATTAAAAATTAAGAGTACAGAATCGAGAAGAGGCCGAAGTCATTAGCTACTAAATAAAATGCTCCAAAGTATAAAGTTGCCCAAATTTTACGAATTTTCCAACATTATACAAATTTCTTTCATTCACTTTCCGTACCCGGTCACCTCAATGATCAATTTGGCCTGATATGACGTTACTTGACCTGGCTTTGTGTTTTTTGTTTTTCCTGGATTTGACCTACAAACTTTAATCCGGATTTGACTTTATTTAATACTATCCCCTATATTTTACACTTAATGCCTTATTTACATTAAGAAACATACTTATTACTTTTAAACTGCCCAGCGGCTAAGTTCCCGAGGTATTAATCTGTGCGTGCATGTTCGTATGTCGCGCACATCAGAAGCAAGGGCCACCGGAAGATGATCAGGGGCTAGCTGTCGAATCTTCTTGAATCGTTTTTAAATTTAACAACAGCCATTCCATTTTCTCATACGTGCTCCTATGAGTCGGGGAAATCATTTTTTGACCATGATGAGACGTAGAGATTTAAATAGTTAGTATGATGATTAGAGTATTTCCTACTATCCTGCATTTCCTGAATCAGTATCTCTAAACGAGCAGGTAAATAGCCCACTCAACACGCAACTTACGTAATATGATTATCAAATTCAATAATCACTCGAAATGATAATAGTTTTCCAGACAGTTCGTACCTTCACACGCACGCGTTTGTCTGTTTCTTGTCGTCTGTCACATCAAACAAAAATAATAGTACCTTGAAGTGAGTCACTACTTTTGTGTGTCCTTCTCTGAAGAGAGATGTTTCTATAGCATCGGATGCTCAAAAAATATTAAAAATGTAGAGCTTATATAACATTTTCTATTTTACGAGATAATTAGATTTGTAGTCCGAATGCTTAGGACACGCTGCACGTGATGCCGACATCAAATTTGTTAGGAGAACACTGAACGCAGAGGTTAATAATCAGCTTAAGTAAAAGTTGTAGGTCTCATACTTAAAAACTCACAAAGCCGTTTAGGCCGAAGAACTGGATTTAACTGAGAATCGTGAGATTTAGTTTGTCAAAAAATGTATACACCAGACTGGTGATGATTTTAATGTTCAAAATGTTGATTTTTAAAAACCCATCCACGTAGTCTCGTTGATACAGTTGCAGACTAAGGTTTTCCAGAGCTTCATCGAGATGTTACCTATTATAAGGCTCTGGCCGCCACCTTCCCCATCTTTTTTACCCAGGTAATACATGCAGAGGGGCATCATACATAAGACTTGAGAAGGTTTTATGCCATATACGTATATATGCCAATCTTATAGAGTGGAAAATTAATTAGGTTAAATTTTCCTTTAAAATAAAATATATTTCTTGTTTCAGCAATGCGGTACAGAGTAGACTGTTTTATAGACTTCTTTCATTGTATGTCAAACATTTGTAGCTTACAAAAAATAATCTTTGCACGCAACGTTCATCTTTTCCGCGAAACAACCTTTTAAAGTAATAAGCAGCCCACACTGCTTTTTAACGCAGTGTGATGGTGATGTGAGGAAAATTTAAAAAAGCAGATTTTCTCCGACGTTGATACCAAGAAATTTTCCTTCACAAGATTTTACGTTAGTTATCACTTCAAAAAAAAAAATAAAAAATAAAATAATAAAATGTCATCCCAAGATTTCCTACAATCCCGTCCAACCTTAATCCATATACAGACTTTGAATTTTAGTTGATTGTGTAGCGTGTATTTCTCTCCAGGCGACACCGAACTGCGTCACACAAACCTTTCCGAGATCTGAAAGCAATCTCTTCGGATTTTGTCTGGTCTTTCTGTTCTCCTGAAGAAATTTCCAAGTAGCTAGCCTTTTTGCTATACATTTTCTTTCTCTTTCCTCTCCAAAAATATATTTCACAGTATTTTCTTTCTATTTCACGCTATTGCGCATTTTACCTCCTTTACTCACCAACAGTAGAAAATTTAATTCAAATAAAATGCAATATACAATAAAGAAATAAATACGGCTGCTCCAAACGGCCACCGAAAAAAAAAGAAAAAGATTTACACTTCCCCATGTTTATGTGTGCAAGATGTTTCAGTCACTTCTTCCGTCACTGACAACTCGAAGAATAATAGACAACACAGTTTACGTGAAAATAAAAAAGACAATGGACACAGAGCTTTGAAATGTCGAATCATATTACATACGAAGAACTGAATTACGGTATTTGCCAAAACAGTGTTGTGCAAGAAATCCCCGTGTGGGGAATCAATTTAAAACTGGGAACAATCAATTTAATTTTTTTTTTAAACAAACTGGGGCATTTCTCATTCTTCCTGTTTTGAACAATTATTGAATTCTGTATAATTTACGTAAAAAAAAAAAAAAAAAAAGAGTATACCGTTTGAGATCTACAATCGACAATTAACATTTGTTAAAAGCTATATAGTAATACATTTTGGAAAACAGTTATTAATAGTCTTGCAATTCTGATATTCTTGCAATGTTAGTAATGATTTGTAGTACAAAATTTTGTAGTTCATGTACAGTACATGTATATCCTTAAAATCTTTCTTGAGATCAGTGTCCAATTAAATAAATGCGTTATTACATAAGAGACACAATGACATTACATATTCAGAGTCTGAATCTTAGAACAAAATTATGTAAAGAAGGAGATTGATTGTTACATTAATAATAGTAATAATAATAATACCTACTATAAATTCAGGAATTTGGGATTGATCACATTACTATAAGATATTCCACCTAAGGAAACAGAAGGAATATAGGTAATACATAATTGTATACAATAAAGTTGTTCCTCAGAATGTACATTGAGGAAGACGAAAAGTCTCCCAAATATATTGTTTCAACCGCTTCTTGGAGTGAAACGCATTTTGGAATAACATTATTTCGGGAGATGGACTGGCCGCAATGGACCCATAGCATGGCCGGTGATATCGCCTGATCTCACACCCTGCGACTTCTGGTTTTGGGGCACATAAAGGAACTCGTGTGTCCCCAACGGCACACAATACGAGAGAACATCTATGGAATGCAATTGTGGTTGCACGAAATACGATCCGTGAAATACCGTACATCTTCCAATGAACATGAGTCAAAACGTAGGAGAGAGGAACTGTGTTGTGAAAGCAATTGTGAACACTTCCAAATGTCCAGTACCTAGGTCAATAAAACACTCTACGACTTAACACATTCTCTGTCAGTATCTTGAGAAAGGAGCGGTCCAGGAAATATGGTTTGTATGAGACTTTTCGTTGCTTTTTTCAATTCAGATTCCGCTTAACTACTTCATCATATATAATTAACGAATTACCCAGTATAATAAACTTCATATTTTTAACAAGTAACCAACAAAATTAGATTTTAGTTAATCTTCCTGATATATTTGAGTGTCAGAAAGCTGAGGGTCTTGGAACGGTCAACTGAAGTAGCAGAACTTGCCACAGGAATCTAATTGTACATAAGATTTTTCAAAACTAAAACTGGCTTGATAATATAATTAAGAATATTCACATCCTTTTCAGCAAACTTTCGGCAACTTGGAAAAAAGAGATAATTTCAGTCATATGCTTGTGAACGGATACACATGCAACACAACCTGACAGAGTTATCAAACTCAGAAAAGAATATTGAAAATTTTAATTTTGGAAACTATATATTGAAAAATAATTACAAGTAGCAGACTAACAGACCGACATTATCCGTCCTAATCCACTATCGGATAATGTAATGAATTTTGTAGTGTGTGACGTTCCAACATTGCTGTATATACGTCATACACTCTATTCAGACGTATGGTAGTGCGTGTAGTTCGCGGTAAGTCATCATCAGTCAGCGGGAAATTTTACACGGAAGGTTGTTGAATTGAGAGACGTTCTTCTTCAGTTTTAACAAGTGCCATTAAATACGCAGAATTGTTTGTTCTTGGTAAATCTAAATGTATTATGCAATTATTCGACGGTTATACAACTTGAGGTTTCTTCGTTTATTAAAAAAATCAGACTTCATCAGTCCGCATAATTTACAATAATTTGCTTTCAGATACAAAAAGCTACGCAGAAGAATTGAAACTGTAAGGAGTGATACCATATAGTCTGTCTTTATAATATGCTGCAACCATCATGTAACAGATTGTTTGATTAATACGTTGAAGGAAGTAAGCCAGCCACGGAATAGTTTAAAGGTACTATCCAGTCATTTACATCTTATGGCTGAGGAAAATTCTAGAAAAAACCTGTCAGGATGGTCGCCTCTCAGCTTGAACACAGGCTCTTTCAAATGAGAATTTAACGCTCTATTAACTGAGCTACGGCCACTCGATAAGCAGTTCGTGTAAAGATAACACTGAGGTTCCTGTTTACACTGTTGATGTCAGCGTGTCTGATGTGAACAATGTAACTTATGTAACTTCCTCCAAAACCATTAAAAACAATTTTAGTTTGATAAAAATACTAGTCGCATTAGGGTAGAACAATTGATTCTACAGTAGTAGTGTGAACAATAATAATACAGATGACATAGGCTAAGACTTAAAATCACAATTCCAGGAAGCTGAAGTCAGCAATCTTGTCTGCTGGGTAATCATATAGAGTTCACAGTGTCTGTAAATTTCTGTTTGCACAGCAAAGACAATTTTCTTACACCTCAGAAGAGGTCCAAATCGCTTTTGAAGAATTTTGATTCTGTAATTTTTCATTATTCCCTGTTCTTTTCACTTTTTATACGCTCTATTTTGACTCTTTGATTAAGAACTAATCTCATTCACAACAGAAATCCAAGAAACAATATTACTGATGATTTGATGCAACATACTGTAGAAAGAAGCTGTGAAAGATAAAGAGTTCATTTCAACTGGTGTAGTTAATTTCATGCCACTTTTCTTTCTTGGTGATGCCTATAATACTCAATTATAATTATTTCGTCTCTTGTCATAACTAAATCAAGAGAAAAGAAAGGATAAAGAACAGTATTTACACTGGTCTTTGGCCTTTCAGATTATGCCAACGTGTAAGAGTAACGAACATTAGAGATTCTTGGTTTTATAAAATGTAGGATCTGTAAGTCTTTCAAATCTTTTATATCCAAATCTCTTCTCGCTAGATGGTAATACATTAGTTTCCTTGATGTTGTTAACTAAATTCTTTACATCCATTTTTCATACTACGACTTCTTTTTTCATGAGAAAACTTCATTATTTTTTCATTAAATATATTGCTGATGACTGTAGGAAGTTCCTCGATTCCTATATAGAAGAATCGCCATTGGAAGAGCATAGGTTTTGCGTTACCAGAGCGCATAATAAATCTTGATGAGTTTAAAATTTAAGTTCTATTATAAAAGTTACAAAATCAGTAAGGAGCATTAAACTAGATAAGATTTTGGAAATAAATAGATGTTAGCATTAAACAGACCAAAAACGAATTTAATACATACTTTTTTATGTAAATTTTAATCATGGTTGAAAGAAATAGAAAGCAAAAATGAATAACTCAAGATTACTGTTAGCAAAAGACTACATTTTGATATTATCAAGCATTTTTTTCTTGTGTTCAAAAATTATTAATGGTTACGACGATGAATAAGTGAAAGAGTTGTTATCACCTGATTTTACTGACGAGTACAAGAAATTTTCGAAAATGTTCTAAAACAACAGATGACGTGAAATCGTCCCTATGAAGCATTTAGAAAATTAGTTTCTTTTAACAAGTTTAGAGAAACAAGTTCAATATAAGATATTAAGAACAAAAACGACAGAAATTGCAGGATGAAATAGGAGCTATTACATTGCATTAATAAATAACTAAAGCAAATATGCTAAAGGTAAGTAGAACAGACAGATCGATAGCAGCAACACGTCTTCAAACAAATTATAATAATAAATATAAATACAGAAGGTTTTAAAAGAGTAAATAAGCTTCTTGAACCGTAGGAAATATTGCTTACCTTAAAAGTCTGCGAAAGTTCTGACTATGCACACTTTTTAAAATGCCAAGTTAGTTTTTAATTAAAAGTGATCTTCTTCAGGGAGTACAAGTTAAATGACAAAAACAGGACCTAACAAACAGGAAATAGTGCCTCAAGAAAACTCCATATTAAAAAATCAATTTGAAAGAAAATCACTGAAACACAATACACTAAAACTGAAATTTATAACACAAAGGTTAACGTCAAAACCTTTGTGCCATGAACATAAATTTCAGTGTATAATGTTTTAGTGATTCTCGTTTAAGTGACTCTATTTTTAATGTGGAATATTTTTCAGATAACATAACATTAATTATATAGACGGTAACAGCACTATGGTTTACAAACGTCCCAGAAATATTCTTTAAGTTTTATTTTTTTCATACCCCTGCTTTTGGTATTTAACATATATTCAAACGTTACATTCCACACCATGCAATTACATTTTTTGTATATAGAGAAATATTTTAATATAATAATTATAAAGAAGAAAGAAAAAATCAGACAACAAATGAGCTAGGAGAAGAGTTTTACGTTGTGTCAGTGACCACTGACCAGAAAACCACTGACTTCGACTTCCATCGCGAGGATACTTTTGGTATATTAGAGAACGGTAAAGCTAAAACACAGATAATTAAATAGCAAACTGATCTGAGGTCATGTGTCCGGAAACCAAGTAAAATGGTAACCAAAGAATGAAGTCGAAACCAGATTCGAATGAAAAAGAAAAAAGCTAAAGTATGTAAAAGAAATTCATAATTGTAAAAATTACGTAAGTAGAATATTCTTTAGAATTCTTTAGATAAACAAATTATAATAATGGAAGAAAAGTACTCAAGGAAAAGCAACTCACAAAACTAATAGGAATGAAGAAAATAATGACTGTCGTCATCAGAGTCAGATTTTGAAAAAGGATCTGGAAGATATAGAATAAGTCCTGTATTTTATGCAACATTGTTAGAAGAAAGTTCTCATTCACACATTGTGTCATGCAGTGAGGAGGTAACGGATTATGAACAAGAAGTCAGTTCCAAATACGAATTTTTGAAATTTTATATTATATTCAAATAACCACTGCTGCTGCATACACAACTACTGTATTTTTAAACCATCTAGTACTATTCTATAGCGAACTATTATTAAAAATACACAGAATGAATTGCCTGAAAAATGATCGAACTTCGTTACGGTATCTAACATAGAACTTTGAACGGGAACAAGCATACTGTTTATGCTAACTGATCAAGGTTTTATATGATTGGAAATTCATTCAAACACAATCGTAAGCACGCATGTCGATATAATTTTCTTTCATACGTGAGATATACACACAGAGATAAAAAGTACACACACACACAAATAAAAAACACCTCACGAATACATTTAAGAACAACTGTTATAACTTTCAATATCTAAGCTTAAAATTATGACGAAATATTATTTTCAAGTACACTTTAAAATCATCTAATGAAACATTGCAAATTCACTGGTAACTAAATTTGTATATTGTACGATAATTTCCCCACATTCAATATAATGAAACACCGTTGGAATGAATAAAACCTTTTAAGCAATCAATATGTCCATATTATTGTAAGTTTACCTTCATTCAAATTTATGTGCAATAATTCGAGTATTGTCGAAAAAACTAGGATCACTAAAATTATACATGTACGATAGTATCCAGATTATTATTATTATCATCTAGATAGTATCTAAATTATAGTACGATATTCTATTCAGATTATTGGATCATAAAACTCACTCCGATTCAATTGCAATGATACATGTCCGCTTGTTTCTGTAGAAGACAGCAGGAACAAAGAAATATTCGAAATTTAGCAAACAACGGTTTTATACCATAGGCTCGGAATAGAAAGAAAATTTACTTACAGTACTTTCTCGTGTTCCTAAAATAGAGATGAGCTTTCTTTGCATCTTGAATCGTATGCACTCAAGAAAGTATGTATCCACTAGTATGGGAAAAGAAGTTCACTTACCTAAAGAAGATAAAGAAACAAACATATGAGAAAAGTGCCTCACCACAAAGCAAAGGACGAAATAACACTATGAAAGCAAATTGCAAACATTTTTTGCAATATTGATAGAAAAAT
>JAGDQP010042592.1:0-16497 GCA_022664845.1 Lepisma saccharinum
GACATAGGTACTCAGACTGTTGAATCAGATTCAGTGTCTAGGAAGGACTGTTCCCGTGCCTAAGGAAGGTGGAACTCTTACTACTACAAGTAACGGCAAATATAAGAATAATAGGAATAGATTCTGGAATGAGGGTTATCGTGGTGGTTATAGCAATCGCGTAAAATACAGATCTAGAAGAAATGCTGGCCAAAATTAGGAATATTTCAAACACTAACACAACTAATACAAACAATAACACTCATGGCAATCCTAGTAACACTAACATTAGCAATACATATAGTAATAATTCGAATAGTCCTTACTACGGCAATAATAGTGGTAATTTTGGAGGTAATACTTATTCGAGCTCTGGTTCGGTGAGAGGTAAATATGTCTGTAGTGATTCCTTCCAGGTTTTGTGCTCAGAGTGTGACCTCTGCAATGCTGGGTTCTATCGGTACTTTGAATCAGGTAGCAAAACCTAATCTTGTGTCCGTGACTGGAGTGTTCATCCGGGACAGGGAGTTCCCGAAGGTTTTCAGGACACCTCGACTCGTGTATTAAACTACGGGAGTGGTCTCTAGAACGGTCTCGTGGGGATCGCTTGATCGAGTCGAGTCGGAACCTTCGGAAGACTGGTACTTCCGATATCTCTGGCGTTACTTTTACTGATGGAAAACTTCTTTTTAATATTTCATTTATAGTTGAAGGAAGCGAGTTGGAGAAAGATGTGACTTTCGGGGCTAGTGATTTTTTCCGCTCTCCCAAGGTCACTGGTCATATTGACGGATTTGACGTAGATTGTATGCTAGATTCGGGAAGTTAGGCCAATTTAAGTTTTGAAATGTGGTAGAAAGTTTTAACTGAGTTTCAACATGTCAAGTTAAAACCTGCTTCGGGTCTTCGTCTTTGGGACCGGAGGTTCATCAGGTCAAGGGTTCACAAACAATTTACCTAGATATAAGACATATATCTTTGTGGTCGATGGTCTGAGGATTAGCCTTCTCTTGGGGAAGCCTTTCATTCAAGATTAGATACAGTTACTAGTGCCCTCCTCTTGGAGAGCCCTGAGGGCCAGGTAGTGGTTACTCCCTTTTCTGAATTAACAGCTGGAATATGTTGTTTAAATGACGACATTTTTAACTATTTTCTGTTCCCGAAACTGAATCATTTGTCTCTTCTCGTTCGGACTTACCAATATACGAGGCCAGTTGTTTCTATTGTTGAGTTACAGGTTTCTGAGTGACCCAAGCTTGTCAAGGTTGAAAATCCAGCTAGTGCATCAGAAAGCTGTGGTCGCTAAATCGTACCCCATTCCCTCTACTTTGAGAGAGCCTTTTAGGCTGTTGCTTAGGAAATTGTTGGAGTGGGGATTATTGTAGAACAGCTGTCTGTCTACAATAAGTAGGTACATGTGGTTTAGAAGCCGATAAACGTAGTATCGGTCTGTGCTCGATATGCGCCATATAAATACCAAGATTATCGCCTCTTGAGTGCATGTTGAACCAATCACTGAAATCTGGAAGAGTTGTCAAAAGCTATAGTGATCAGTACTGGTTTCCTCCTTGCTCTTGCTCGGCGGAGCTAGGGGGGCTAATAAAGGAAACCAAAGATAATCCTTATTTCTTTTCGTATTATCTTTCTTTTCTGTCTGGGGGTAGCAACGAAACGACCGCCGTCTCGTTTGTGACGTTCCATTTTTTTCCATGACGTCATTCCTCGGACGAAGATATCGACAATTAATTTTTGTTCTTTTAGTTTCTCCGCATGATAGTTTCTGTGATGCTGTACTTTCCCTCTATAATTTAATCTCAAGCTTTTTTGTTTTTTAAAACGTTTAGATTAGAAGCAAAACTTTTTCGCGCCTTTTGCGCTATAGTTGTTTTTAATGTATATTTAAAATCAATATCTTATTTATATTTCTCTGTTCTCAACTTTGCTAATCGAGATCTGTTGTTTTCTCACCCAATGAGTTTTCCCTGCCGGCTTGAAGGTAACGAAAGGAAATTTTCAGTGGATTATTAGCAGTCGGAGAGATAGTTGGTTTGGTCCCCGATAGATGACAGAGTTAGTTCTACTACAGAAAGAGAAGCAGCAGAGTCTGCTATGAGCACCTCAAAAGAAAGTGAAAACAGTTGACTTTTAGCGCCGTGTGTCATTCAAGATCGTGAATATACCGTCGTTTTAATCCATTTACGTGAAACGAGTGGAAGTTGGAACTACGAAGATATGAAGTATTTTATCTAATTACTAAGAATCCATTGAGTCTGATACCCTGGCTATGGAAATTTTGGAATTTTTTAAACAGTTATTGATGGTGGAACTGGCCGACTTTTGAGTATTTGGAAACTTTTAGTATGGGGAACTATCAATGATTACAAACTTGAATTTATCCTCCACTAATTGATTTACAGTATTCAGCAATTTATTTATTTCTTCCCCACTGTTCATCATTTATCTTTCATTATTATGAAAATATGTAATTCTACTATGGAAGGCTAGGTTTCCATACAGGGACCACCGGGGTTCTCTCACCCCACCAACATGTGACATGGCGGCTTGCACTTCATCTCCTTTGTATGACGACTTGATATTAAAAGGTTTACATTTTGAGAAGGAATTACACCCACTGTCTAGACAGAATATGGTTTATCATAAATTGAGTATTCCTTATGTTTTACCTACCAGCAATTATTTAAATGTCTGGAATAAGAATCTAGTTACTAGTGATTTTGATGTTTTCCCCAGTCAATTTTAGATCGGCTTTTCACTAATTATTTTCCGACTACACTTTCTATCTGCTTATTGTCCGGTGGCTGAACGCATAGTTACCTAGCCTGCCATGTTTGATATATTATTAATGCACGTTACTTAATGACTTAAAGCAAACTAACCTAATTTGAAAATAGCTGGTTTAAATAAACATTTACCTCACCCAAATTTATGTCAGGTAGGCTTGTTTCTGTTGGAAAAGGAAATTTGTTAATGCGTTTATTTAATTCCCCTAGTACTAAAGTTTGTACTTTTAACTATTTTCGATCTTTGTATTTATAAAGTCAACCTTCTGCCTTCATCTTTATGTGTTTGTTGGGCACTTTCATTGTGGTTTAAACTAAATAATTAAATGGTCCCAGATTGTCTTTTACTCTGATGTTACGGGATAATCTTGATTTTAAAGCAGCCACTATGACAATTCTGAATAATGATTTACTTCTTTGTGCATGGACTACATTCAGTTTACAAGGCATGTATACCCATAAGCTGTCGAAAGTAAACGTGCAATGTTAAGGAATATATGAACTTTGCTTTACAAAGTTACTGGCATGTCTTATTGATTTGTTTGTTCCGTCCTTCGTGAGACTGTTCGTAAATATTTGTGGGTAATGTGAAGTATTAATACTAAGGCAGTGTAGCAAAAGCAATAATTGTTTCTGTTCACTCACTTTCACAGTGCATGAAGAAATGTGTGCTCTAACTTGTATTAATCATTCAAGTAATAAATCTGATGTCAAAATGTGATTATTGTTGTGACAGTGTATCATGAAATGACAGTTTAATGTGATTAGTTATTCGGAAATTGTATCTCACAATGCTGCTGATGAAACTTATTCTAAAGATTACCCATAACTTGCTAATGGTTTTTAAGTTGTTATTTCTTTACCTTTTAATATTTTTCTATCAGCGAACGGTGTAAACTTCTTAAGTTACTTTGCTTACGATTAAATTACTAAATATCCGCGGCAGGTGTTACAAACCTGTGCAGGCATCAGTGACTGGAGCTTGGGGGAGCTGTCAAATGTCGCCTGGGGGAACGATAGTTAAGGTTCTCTGTTGGTCTGCGGAATATGAGTTTAGGTAGAACCACGCGCAAACAGAACCATCGAGAGAACTGAATTCTGATGTAATAAGAGAGATTAAAAATGTGTATTCAAATTCGTAGGCTTCAAAGGTGGAACCGATGACTGACAATTCCGGTTCCTGAGTTGGGGTAGGGGAACAAGAGTTCCACCCTAACTCCTAGCGGTTTCGTCTTTGTCTGCATCCAAACTGGGTACTTGTCGGAGAATAGTAGTGGGGAAAGTGTGTTATAAGGTTAGTGATATGTTCGTGCTGCTGCTGCAAGTTTCACTAGAGAATGATTGAGGTAACCCTGAGTCAGATTACTGATGTCACGTCCAGGCGCTTGCATTCGGAGGTTAAGCGCTGCGTTAAGTGCTCTATTGCTTACCTGCTTTAGCAGCAGAGTCCTCGATGTAAGCGACAGAGTT
The DNA here is from genome assembly GCA_022664845.1 of Lepisma saccharinum. Taxonomy (NCBI): domain Eukaryota; kingdom Metazoa; phylum Arthropoda; class Insecta; order Zygentoma; family Lepismatidae; genus Lepisma; species Lepisma saccharinum. The sequence continues at coordinate 4,251 of JAGDQP010042592.1, forward strand.
TAGTTTTTGAATTTTTACAGTGGAAAGTTTTGTTGAAAGACGTTTCCTCTATTTATTACCTACGTTTATGGAAGTTATTCACTTCGTTGATGTAGTCAAAGCATATTTTGCTCTCTCTCACACATTCTCTCCCCCCCTCTCGAAACATCCTTATTTTAATTTTGAATCTGGCCCAGCTGCAACAGCCAGTGGGGCAGTGCGCGTCGTTTGAGCGTTATATTGTGGCATCGCCGACCCGGCCTGAGCTGTACTGTCTGGGCGTGGTGTTACAACGCTATGTCTATGTTTTAATTACAGTTTGTAACAAACTTTCAATTGCGTTTTGGTTAATTCCATACTTCGTGGCTTATCAAATTTCACTTCCCAGCCGATCAATTACTATTCAAATTAAATCACTAGAATTCCGAATACTTTACTATCGCAATCGCATTATAAGCAAATACTGTATATCGATGTTAGGACTCTGTACTTCATGTATCATTTGTAAACAATAAACAGTTTGAAGAAACGTGGAACATTTCGTGATTTTAGAGGTCGTTAAAGTATTACATAACCATTACGGGGAGGGTGTTCAAGTTTTACTTATTATTGCTGACAATGGGGAGGTTATCAAAACTATGCTTATGCAAGACAAACATACCCTGCAATGTGCTCGGCAAATTTTGGTATTTTTGGTGCCGATAATTTCGATAAAACGAAAACAATAAATAAAAGTGATATTTAAAGAGTAGGCCTATAGGAAAAGAAGGGCCCAAGAAAGGTGATTTCTCGTAATAAGTAATTTCAAGTCTAACTCTTCCATTTACTCCCATGTATTTAATATTTTAAAAACCGCTATAACTTTTGGATTATTTGAGCTTTTGGATTGAAACTTTTATAGCAATTACATGTCATTGTTTAGTACTTGTTATGAGTGTAAACTTAATATTTATACTAAAAAATAAGACATCCCTCCTCCTCTCCCTGTACTCATCATTTATTAATGTAGCATCTATTCGCTTACTAACATGTTAGTGTACATTTTTAAAGATTTAAATAGCTATTTGGACAATCACATAACAATGAGAAATTTGACATGTCTTACAAAAGCATAAGGGGACTGTGGGTCTAAAACGAGTATGCTTACGAAAGCATTAGGAACTTGAACGTTCCTTTACTGTTGTGATACAACGAACATTAAATGTTAATTCTTCGTGCAAGACTCAAAATAGACGGACGTTCAAAATTTTCGAGAATAGAATGGTAAAACAATTTTCGGCACTATTGCTCAACTTTATGACTATCAAAATCATCATTCGATATTTCTTTATTTCACATTTGAACTTAACAAACGAATAATTAATAGGAGGATAAATGTTTGTTCTAGAAGTATGGCGAAATAAGGAAGGCCAAATACATACAATTTTAGAAAATTGCAGGCCTCACCTAAACCTTTAACAGGCCGCGCGCTGTCGATCAGTGATTTAGGTGACAACTTTATAGGAAGTTCTTTGGAATTAGTATCTCTTAGGTTACGTCGTCATCTTGTAATGAAACTACTTATGGTTCTAATACCGGTGAAGAGACATTAAATACAGTGATTCGAAAGAATTATAGGTGACATCTACATCATTATCTTCGTCCGATGGAAGGCAACGGCAAACCACCATCAATTCGTCCTTCTCTGGGACTGTTGATTACAAAACATGCTTCCAGAAAGTACACTTATCTTCACTTTACACTTAGGTAAGATTCAACTCTCTTCAAGTGCTTTTCTTTTAAATCCATTTTCTTTCCAACATCCATACTACAAATTGTACAAAGTAGTAGATAGCACATAGCTGAAAATGGTTTTACACCTTGTCTGCCAATAACAATCTTACAAGCCAATGTTTATAGCTTAGCAGATAAAGACTTAACAGTGACGTACGCAGACATTCACTTTTTGGGAGAATCCGAGCCGGCCATTGCTAGGAAATTCATACTTAAATATACCATAATGGTTATAATAATTTCACTTGAACCTACAAATTTTCAAAGTATTCCATAAATACGAAATTACTCCCAACATGATTTGTAACAGAAACGTTCTCGCAAAATATGCTACGAGTTATTTAAGATTGGGCATAAAAATTTACAACTTTTCCGGCCTGGTGTGTTGCATGTGAAATGATCAGTGTCTGAATTCCATTGTTTCCAGCTACATAAACAGATCAGTTCATTTGAAGTTGTGTATCTGTAGAATTCTTAAGATTTGGAATTAACTGTTTAAAAAAATTCCTACATGACGAGTGAATTAGGTAAAAAACAAAACCTTGTAAACAATTTTCGTTGCTATGTTGTTAATTGTTATGACGTACGATTAAAAAATCAACATCCCAATTCCAGTCTTTACATGATTTTTCTTATTGGATAGTTACGCACTGCCACATATCCTAGTTCTTCTCTTAGCCTTTGTAAATGGGAGAAACCCTTCATTTATGATAAACTAGCTGATATGCGCGCCCGTTGGTGCGGAGTCATATTTGTTCTATTAGTCTAAACTTGGGCTAAAGTGTCATCGGGAGTGTCACTAATTAGCTTAGCGACTCCAAAAACTATATTTTGGACACTAATTTCGGTCATTCAGGACATTTTATTTTTCACCCCGTATCATCCCCCATGAAGATGGGGGCTTGACTTGGACTTAAACGGCATCGGGAGTGTTACTATTCATGTCAGTGACCCCGAAAGCCATGGATTCGTCAGTAATGGCGGTCATTTTTAGATGTTATCCCCTCTCCACCTCCACACTAGAGGTGCTAAGGATCCCAACAGTTTTTTTTTTTCAGACTGTATGTGATACGTGTACAAAGTTTGGTTCAAATTGCTCCAAGTGTTCCAAAGTTATACTGGAACATACATGCATACATACACAATACATTTTTATATACACAGATTAGGGCTAGGATTTGTGACCTATTACTTTTGTACCCTGGTCTGCATTCTACCAGAGTAAAAAGATTTGAATTTTAAAATAATTTAAATATGTCTCTAGTTTGTGTAAATAAGTTGACGCTGATTCGTTAGTCATATAAAAGTATATTTTCAGCACATGTCCGCTGTAGGTTTAGTCAAAACATGATATAAAAATGTTTTTGTTTACATTTTGATTGAATTTTATTTATGGCCTTTAGACATCTAAGGCTCAGTCACGGGTAGGGGAAAGAAAAGGATGTGGAAAGGTGTCGGCCAGGGCATAAGTTGAAGGTGTCATCCCAGCATTTGCCTGGTGTGACAGGAAACTCCTTGAAAAACCTTTGTCAGAATGGTCGGCCGCTGGAATTGAACCCACGACCTTTCTAAAGCTAAGCCAACGCTCTACTGCTGAGCCACGGCCGCTCGGTGGTTACATTTTGATTCTTGTTAAGATTTAAAAAATATTAAAGTATGCTGATGTCGTTAATTTTGTTTGTCATTACTTTCGTTTTTCTTAGAAATATATTGTGATTAAGTAAAGGAAGATGAGAAAATGTACCAAGAATTTATTGTGCAGAAAGTCTACAAGAATTCAATTTGGGGGCATGTAACTAAAGATTTAGAAGTTTTCTATAGTTTTAAAAAACACGTTTTTTTTAGTTCGCTTTGTGTGTACTCGTTGATCTGGAAGGGAAGGGTAGTTTGGCAGAATTGCTGGTACTGTGAAACTAAACATAACTGCAAAATGATATTTACCTAGTTTAACTGTGTGTTAAATCGGATATACAGCATACTTAAAGTTACTGCTAAAAGTTATACAAAATAATCATTTTTAAAATGCTTAATAAAAGGCATGTGTTGTAACTTTTAGCAACAATTTTCTATCTTATTTTAGGTTTTAAGTAATATATTAATCTTCTAGGACACAAATGTATGTGTATTTCTAAACCTTTTAGATCATGGAAATCCAAGCCTTATGGTAATGTCTGAAATAGGTAGACCTATACTCTTAATCTATAAGATCAAAAACACTGTGATTGGTGTGATTAAGGATATGTAACAATGATACGCTAACATATGACGAGGCTAAAATATTATTTTTGTGAAAATTAAGTTATTTTCAACATACCCAAGCTTAGAAGGTTCAACAACCGATGGCAACATTACATGGACATTCTTCTAAGATCCTGAAGTAAGTCATAACTGGGATGAAACAAGAGCTAAAGGTAACCAAAAAAAGTTTTTGCCGTTCTAGAGCAGTGATACAAAGCGATACAGCGAACGGTAGGTGTCTTTAGGTTTCGAAGTTAGATTCATCAGCATCCAACACATTTTGCCAACGTTCCTGCAGCTGTACAATACCCTGGTGATAAATGTCTGCGGTCTTCGAGAAAGAGAAGTCCGTGAGTGCATTCCGCAGGTCTCCCTCATTAGCGAAGGATCTCCCACGGAGGTGGTTGTCGCGGGAATGAAACAGGTAGTAATCTATTGGGGCAAGGTAAGGTGAATGGCACACTGCTTCCCAGCCAACTTGCTGAAGGGTCTAACGGGTATTCTTTGTCATATGTGGCTTGGCATTGACGTTGAGGAACAGCACAATCTTGCGATTCACCAATGCCGGCTCCTTCTGCCTCAGTACACGGTGCACCCTTTACAGCTGTTGTGAGTAGAGGTCAGCAGTGATGGTCTGACCAGGTGGAAGGATCTCGTAATGCACCACCTGGCGAAAAGCCCAACGCATAGAGAGAATGACTTTTGTGGGTGCAGAGGTGGTCTTGAGGTGCGAGGAACAGGGTCACGTGGCGACAATCAATGTCTGGTACGCTTGGGAGTGTCACAGAGGACCCACGTTCTGTCACCAGTGAGCCAGCGATCAAATAAGGGTATGTTCAGGTGCCGAGTGAACAAAGGCAAACAGACTGTTACTCGTTGTTCCATGTTGCCTGCCGACAATGTGTGGGTTACCCACTTGCTAACCTGTATGACTTCCCTACCGCATTCAGGTGCAGTCTGACTGTTTCAGAGGAAACATGGAACCTTTCTGCAGGTTTATCACACGTTAGACCACTGTTCTCCTCGAATACTGTTTCCACGGCCTAGTCATCCAACACATATGGTCGTTCACTGAGAGATTCATCAGCAAGGCTCATATCTGCCAAACGGAATGCCTGGCGGTGCGTTCGTTCACAGCATTCTCACCAAATGCCTGGCATATGCGGCCACTTGATGCGGCAGCTGACAGGCCCACTTTAAGGTCATACAAGAAACACACGCGAACAAGCTGCTTCGAAACCTCGATTTCTCTTTTACACTGGACGAGCTATGACTGCTGTGTGTGAGTACCATGCCTGTATTACTGAAGGTCGATGGTCAGACTAACTTCCGATCGCTAGGCAGGTACGTGCGCCATTTAGTATCCTCTCTGTGAGCGCATGATTAATGGGACGTCAAAAACGGCAATACCTTTTTGGTTACCTTGTACTTGAACGGTTTGCTGTTATTCTGAATACTCGTGGATTCGCGATTGATGCTGAAGCACTAGAAACAGAGAAACCACCTAACTGCATGTTGAGAACAAATTTGTTCTACATGCAAGCAACAGTACACAGGAATTTACTATATGGTTTCCTGATTGTTAGATCTGGATTACTTCCTCTTAGAATGTTGTTAGAGAATATTCAACACTACGATTAATATGAAGATGTGACGAACACGGTTTTCGGGAGTACTCTGAGGGGCAAAATACAAAGGATATCTCCATAGTTAGGGTGCTCATATTTTTCACCATCTCATCAGCTCGCTGAGAAAGGTTTCTAAAAGAAAATTCACAAAGTTTTAGAAGTTCTGCCTGATTCAAAGTCAAAACGATATTACCGTCTCCGTGGACTGAGTAGACTAACTTAAAAGGTATCCAGAGCGGACAAAATGGCGTAGAGCCTTGACTGACATGTAAGCGGGCAGAAATACGGAAATTTGAACCTTTTTCTGAAGGCTAACTGAAGGTACTAGAACCGATGTTGCGACTTAGACTTTCTTAGTAATTTTCCAAGAAGCTAAACGAGATTAACTTCACAATTCTATTTAAATTATTATTGTAACTGGTGTCCTAAAATGGCTTGTGAAATACGGAAAATTGTTTTTGGTAGAGAGCTCTAAACCAGGGTATTATTATTGTAGGGACAAAAAAGAACATTATCTGTATCTTGAAGTTAGTTGAAGTTAATTTTAAGGTCTTTAGGCAACTTTGGCTCAGCCCGGATGAATTATTATGATTGGTGGAATGAAGAAATTGGGAGGAAACGGGAGAATTCTGAGAAAATCCACGCACACGGTGTTTTGTCTAGCAAAAAACCCATATAGCACGACCAGGGTTTGAACCAATCCCTGGTAATTTGTATGTTTTGCCCGGTACTTCAGTTACCTGTTTTCTTGTAGGGAAGGAAAACTTCTTCACAAACCATTTAAAAAAAACAACTATTTTGTTGCACGCGCATATTGGATCTTACAATGTTTGAATATCAAGTTCTGTTTTACGGCAACATTAGTACACATTGATCAGGTACAACTGGCTTTTCACGAGTCACAAGACTGCATCAATGCTAGCCAATGGGCTCTATACTTAATGATGGGTCGATCAATGTCTGAAGTTAGGCACCAAAATAAACAGTTAAACTCGATCATTCACTTCCAAATGTTCAATCCTCAGTTTTTCACGCTTGTCATTGCTCTGTAACCGGTTTATGTATTAATCCTTGAGCTATGAGTAGTGACGGTGTCAGGACAAAGATGCTGGGACTACAATATTTTGTTTTAAAATGTCGCGGGGAGAGGGCTGACTTAATTTTATGACATATGTATAAGAATAATGATCGAGAATACTACATAAAACTACAAAAGGGCTAAGGTAATTTTGGGGGCTTCAGTCACCCTCCCTAGTAGTACATAAACTTTGCATATACTTGGATTAAACGTTAGTATCGAAATGTTATGTTAACGTTGTAAATGTACCGAAATGTTCGCCTGTTCAACGGTTTATTCGACGTTGAATAATGGTTGAGAAGAAACGGGTTTAGTTTCTTAAAACATAGCATGATTGTTCTCTATTGGTATACACACATTAGTTTTATTTTATTCGTTGCTGTTATCACGATATTCGGTGTTACTTAAAATAATCCGAGCGGCTGCTGCGGGATTCGAACACATGAAAGTTCTACACTTCTCGTTGGTAGCTCGACGCGTTGACCACTTATCCAAGAATCAACCTGGAGAGGCCAGTACTCTTTTACTGTATCGTTGAAATTAAATGTTCGTTGAAATATAGTTTAAAATTCAACCTGTTTTCAACAAGCAAACGAAAACATGAACAATATACCTAGGTAGTTATTTTCATTGGATTTGCTTTTAATTATAATGTATAAGCAATTAAATTAGAAATTCTACAAGTGTGAAATGAAATTAGGACACAGTATGAATAATAGTTGAAAGTACGTCACATTAACGTCGTGTCAACGAAAGTCTATCTTCGTTGAAATATGGTTAAAAATTCAATCTGTTTTCAACGTGCACATGAGAACACCAAAATTTGTTTCTACCATTAAATTAGTTTTTAATTATATTTTTTGACATAACATTAGTAACATAGGAAGGAAGGAACTAAATATAGGAAGGAAGTAAATGCTAAACCTGAAACCTGCCAGGAATCTTTCATGATATACAAAAGACTCAGAAACCAATGTACCCAAGCTGTACGGCGGGCAAAAAAAGCATATTTCGAGAATTTAGTTGAGAATCTTAAAGATGCCAGACGGGTATGGAGGAAAACTAAAAAAATTAGGTTTAAATATAAAGAATGAGACTGAATATATTTCCGAGGATTGCAATATTTTGAACGAGTTCTTTTCCCAACCTCCTAGTTGTATTGATAAGACGCTGAAACAACTATTCGAAAACTTGCTAACAGTGGTGAAAAAAATAAAAATGATACGTTCTATTTCTCTTGTGTTTCCCCAACAGAGGTACATCAGGCTATCAAAAAGGTAAAAAGTTCTGCCGTAGGCCCAGATTCCATATCAATATAATTTATCAAAATGAACGTGACACACGTCTTGAATCCATTGACAATAATAATAAATCAGTCCATTCTAACAGGTATATTTCCATCAGTGTGGAAACAAGCTTACGTTTGGCCAATACCGAAGAAAAACATGCCATCAGGACCTGGCGAATACCGGCCCATTAGCATCCTATCATCTCTTTCAAAAATACTGGAAATTATTGTATACCAACAAGTCACAAAGCACCTAGATCAAAACAAATTCTTCATTGAGAACCAATCAGGCTTTAGGAAAAGTCACAGTACAATGACAGCACTTATCAAAATCACTCATGACATTCGACAAGTCATCGATAATCGAGAAGTAACTATCTTAACCCTTCTAGACTTCAGTAAAGCTTTTCACTGTTGATCATGACATCCTTCTCGCTAAATTAGAACACAACTTCAATTTCGCCAAACATACAGTCCAATGGTTTCACTCATACCTGACAGACCCTAAACAGGCTGTTCTACCGAACAGCTCTTGCTCAGGGTGGAAGCGCATCTCTCCCGGAGTTCCACAAGGATCAATTCTTGGTCCATTATTATTTTCGATGTTCATGGATGGTATTGCATCTCAGTTCACTGAATGCAATTATCATCTATATGCAGATGACGTACAGGCTTATATAATGTCTGAACCTAATTGCAATGCAGTAAGCAAAATTAATTCCGATCTTGAAAACATACACGCCTGGTCAGAATACAATGGTTTGTCTCTAAATCCAAGCAAATCTCAATGCATAAAAATAAGGTCTCCAAATATATTAGCAAAAATAAATTAAAATTCATTTGTACCAAATATTTACGTTAGGAACAAGGAAATAAAAAGAGAAGATCAAGTCAAAAGTCTCGGTATTATTCTTGACGAAACTCTATCATGGTCAGAACAAGTGAAACTAATATCCAAGAGTACATATGAAAATGTATACACTCAATATTTGGAAAAACTTTATCACCTTGATACAGTCTCTCATATTTCCTATCTTTGATTATTGTAACGTAGAATATAATGATCTGTCTGTTACTCTAGCAAACAGATTACAAATAATGCAAAATTGATGTGTTCGGTTTATCTTCAATGATAAAAAATATGACCATGTATCAAGCAGGTACTCTGCACTGGCATGGCAGAAACTGAAAGAGAGAAGAACCTTCCAGCTTCTACTGCAGTTCTACAAGGTTGTAACTCTTGGATCTCCTACATACCTGGCTTCTATGCGGAAATCGGTGCACCTCACTCACAATATGAACACCCGCTCGAAAATCATTGCCACCCTGTGAGTACCAAAGCACAGATCTCAGACCTATTCTAAATCTTTTGTGGTGTTCGGAATAATCAGTGGAATAATCTTCCTTCGTAGTTCGCACAGCTAGCTCCCTAAGCAGTTTTCGAAATAAGCTTCATAGTCACTTTGTCATTTACTCATAGCAGTCTAAAAAATGTCAAATTTCAATGATTTTTTAAAATTATTATTTTTCTCCATACTCGTGCTTGTTTGTATCTTCGCTTCAAATGCTGTAAATTTCATGTGTTTTGTCTTTATCCTTGTATTACCTCATTTATTTTTTAAACTTAGTCATTGTGTGTATGTGTTTGTAGGGGTGTTTATGGGTGTATTTGGTGTGTGAGGGTGTATTTGGGGGTTGGGGTGAAGAAGGTTCTAAATTGAGTCTGTATCGATAAAGTGGGAATGGAGGGAAAATGAGAAGAGAGAGAGATTCATTATAATATGGAAGGGTTCATGTATATCTATTATTGTATTCTTGTAGTTGTAGGCTATTGTGTGTGTTTTGTCTGTATATATGTTTTATCAACTTAGGATTTTGTATTTATGAGTATTTTTCTTCTGATATGTAAATTATGTATCATGGTTAAGTGGAAGACAAGACTATCAGCCTTAACTTGTCATGTAAAATAAAAGTCTAATAATAATAATGTTTTGCACATGCGCATTTTTTTGCGTTTTTTACATTTTATAATGTTCGATGACTTTTTGAGGAACATTTCTTTTCTTACATCTTTAGATGTTCGTTGACCTTTTATTATTGTCTCTTACATTTTTTTCAAGCTTCAGGCATTCCTGGAAAGTAGGTTTACATTCTTTATTTTCCTGGAGGAATTCTAGGAATTTCTGGAAGTTGAAAGGAGGCTTCTAGAACATTCCTTTTGATGACTTTTCATTTTCGGTGGAATTCTAGAAAGTAGACTGATCTTTTCGTATAACGGTTGTCCTTTATGAAAATTCTGTGAAATAGGTATTCAGCTCGCTACAAATTCTTTTCGCTCATTTGTTATAAAGCATGGCACAGAACACTAGTGGTGTTAACTTATCGGAAATGTCTGCTGTAGTAAGTGAGAAGCCCTGTTGTGGATGCAGTTCGAAATGTATAGTTGAGCCGTGCATACTGAAATCTATTCGTAATTGGAATACAAAGGAAATTCTTATTTGTTCACGTGCATTTTGGAAGAAGGAGAAAAGAACATCCGTGTATGGTATACCTAATTCCTGGATCTTCATTAAGTGAAGAGAATCGTCTTCAAATTTTAAATGATACTGTTTACCATGTGCTACTAAAGATTCTGATGAGAGATTTAATGTATATGTAAATACACATCCTGGATCAAATAATTTAAAGGGAAATTTTGAATATGGATTTTGTTTTCTATTGGGAAACAATAATGGAACTCCGTGAAAAGCCACTAATAAAAGACAGATTTACTGCATGTGAGTAGAAAATGTGAGGAGGTGATTGGACTAGTTCTAAAAGGTAACGTAATTTTCCATTGTCATGAGTATTGAAATCTCATTATGGCATGATACCTGGTCGTCAGACAGTTTTATTTTTACTTCAGAAGAAATGAACGTGTTGCAAATACATTAACAGACTTTGAATTTACTTGTCCTACGTCATCAGTAGTGAATAGCACTCAAACTGGAAATGAATCTTTTTCACTAGAGAAAACACTGAACCTTTGAGTGAATCTTCACACACTTTTCATATTAGAAACCTAAACTTACATTTTTGATAGTGATGAAAGTAATTTATATAGTGGCACTGAATGTAAAACAAACTACAGTGAATGTGAAAGATTCTTCTGAAGTAAGTGAAAATGATCATGAAACTGTTTCTTGTAAAAGTGTTGGAAAATCTGATATTTCACCATATCAGTGCTGGGATAATGTTATTGGGAATTATATATCTGGGAGGCTATAGACAATTAGAATAATTTTGAAAGTTTCCTCTTGTGTCCAACTTATTTAAATAATTTCAAATCAGTTAGCAAATGCTTGTCTTAACTGGGATTTGAATTCACGAGTGCTGAAGTTTTGAATGATCGTACTTGGAACGCAGTGCTTAAACCAAGTAACTTTATACAGATATATAATGCATATTTAAAGAAACATGAAACATCTGGTGAATTTAGAGTAGTGATTTTTGAATGTGGATTACGGAACTTACTTCAGAGAAAGGTGGAAGAGGTAAAAGAAAAACAAATTGCTGAAAATATTTTATAAGGTCCTGAAGTTGTGATTTAGTAGTGAATACTTGAAGAGAGAAAGATGGCAGTATATATTTCAGACTATTGCATTCTTGAAACAGTGAAATCTTATTTAAAAGCAAACCCGATCAAGTGTAGTGGCTGTAGTTTAAATAATACACATCAATGTTTATATAAGTGGAATACAGGATCTATTTTATTAAAACATTTAGTGAATCTAGTAAATGATCGTAAAACATGTGCAATATTATGAGATCTATCAGAAAGATGATCATTCTACTATTTCAATGAACACATTTTTCAAGACAAGTAGATTACTTATTTGTGACACTGAATTTGTTCCACAGTTAATACCTAGTTATTGAAGAACTGTTTTCTCCTGTGAAAAATCTATGTTGTTAACGAGAATATATTATAGACATGCATGTTTTAAAATTTCATGTCATGGGTTTATTGCTCGTGAATTTTGTATTATTGGAAGTGATGCTAGTGTATTGTTGCATGCTATGATTAAACTTCTATGTGAATTGATTGAATTAGGAATAGGCTACCAAAAGCAATGTGTATGGTTAACAGAAAACTTTCATGGATTATCATGGGATATTTCAAATGGACAGACTTTAACTCTTATTTGTAAATAATTGCTCAGCAGTGTGCGGTTGATACTATACTCCTTTGTAAAGAAAATGAAAAGGCAGACTGGATTCGGA